>JABFOV010006148.1:0-11053 GCA_022817685.1 Aradophagus sp. ZL-2020
GGCGTAAAGTGAAAAAAATTCTTTTTTTACCTATTTTTTTCTTATTTAAGGCGCGGTAAAAAATAAAAAACATAACTTTACAAAAATTTTCGTACGTCAAACTCCAATGAATTTTATCTATTTTTGAAACTTAATTTGATTTTTTGTTTCAGATCAACCGTTTTCGTGTGAGAGTGTACGCCATTTTCATGTGCACGCCATGTACAAAATGTATTGAAACAAGTATAAGTTCGCCACCAAATTGAATAAGAAAATGTATTTTTACGCACCTTGGGAGCAGATAAAATTGGAACTTACCGCTCTTCGGGCAGTAAAGTTGCTCTCGGGCGTGCGCCCTCCAGCATCTTTACCGCCCTAGGACGGTAAGTTCCAATTTACCGCCCGCTCCCTCGGTCGTAAAATAGCGTACATACCTCGGGCGCAGTGGCGCCCTCAGAAATAATATACTATTATAGTCCAATATACAGCCGAAAAAATGATGAAAACCTCAATCGTGTGTAATGTTTTGTTTTTCGAAATATAGCCCTATTTTAATGCAAAAAATACGAAAAACCTCATTAACAATTACATATACCTTAGTTGTTGGATAGTTAAAATTGATACAATATTTATTAAAACTACTGTTATATAAGAAGATATACATTGAATGTATGCTAACACGTTATCATGCGCCTTGATATAAAAATATTGGCAGGCATTTACGCAGTCATACATGTAATATATATATGCAATTATATATAATTAATAATATAATATATATGCAGCCACATATGATTATATATAAGCAACATATGTATAAAGACATATGGCGTATGTGTAACTTGCTGCTAGTCATTTATACAGCTATATATGCAACTGTATATAAAATTTTCGTTCAACCACATATAGCTACGTATATACAATGTTTGCTTGAATTACAATTACAAAATGACATCATACTTGGATTGATAATTTTTTATAACAGGCACTGTTTGTTTAAAAAATATGTCACAATAGGCAATTTTACTTCGTTTACTAAATTTTTTTGTTTACGTTATTCGCGAGGCGGAAAATTTTCATCCGTAACATTCTCGGTACCTTGAAATTAGGTTAAAACAATGACTCGACTGAAAGAATAAATGAATACGAACTTGTATACAGAGATACTTTTCGATTGGTTATTATTATTAGACATCTTACGACTCCTAAAAGAAGGGGGATCTCTTATATAAAGAGCAATGAGAAAAGTATTGTAGATAAAATCGAAATGTATGCTCGTAAAAGTATTTTGTAGGTTTTTAAATAGTTATAATTATGAGGTCGTGTTAAATTATAAAGTTACGAAGTAGCTTTCATGAAAATTTGTCTCAATGAGTGTAATAATAATGCACTTTTTAAAAACAAGACAATTTATGTATCAAATTAATTTATTTACAACCAAGTTTGTTTTCGTTAAATGTATTTCATTTTTTTTTCATTTTTCTGCAAGAAAATATTTTCTTTTTAACGTACAAAAATAAAACAAATGTTTCGATCAGAATTGAACACAAAAACATACATTTACATCAGCAAATTGTTTTTTAAAATTGTATTAACCCACAAACGAAAATGTCATGTTTTTAAATTAAATTCACCTGATCCAGAAATGTCAAATAAAAAACAGTTTTCATGCCCAAATAACGTATGTTTCGATATTAGCCTTCAAATAAAACAAGCTTGGATATTCCACTATTTTGCAATTACATAAAATAAATAAATTTGAAAGGAAAAAAATACTTCTTCCCATTAATTATCTACTTTGATTAAAACCAATAAGAAATGGAAAATTGTTTTCATTGTGCATAACACTTACAATCTCCTTATTGCACTACAACATTTCTCCCTCTGCGATAGAGAAAGTGCAGCTAGAACAATCCCAACACCTCGGATTCAATATTTTTTTTTACACACGTGAAAAGTGAAGTAACGAAATAATAAATTTTACAATTTCAGTGTACGAATCAGACTCCATTAACGAACAATATACGCCACGTTGCGTCAATCAAAACACGACTAATAATAATCATCCGCTCCATAATGCATTCAAAAAATCAAACGTCACGCTTCGTTAACAAAAGTGACATAATCATAATCGATTTCTATTAGAAATGGATCATTCCAACGTGCGTAGCTCGTTTATTATGACGGATATTAGAACTGAAATTTTCAGATGGCCATTCGATAACGAGCCCCGTTTCAAAATCATATTTCTACCAATCGAAAGCAGGCAAAAAATGTTGATCCGATCGATTTTGTTTGCTGAAAATTCTTTTTGTTTTTCCGCCTCATTTCATTCCGCGTATTAGATAGGTTGGCCAAGGGAATGACTGAAACAAGAGAAAAAAAACAAAAGAAAAAAAAATGGAAATTCATACCATTTGATTTTGAGTGGACGTCTTATCCGCAAAGCGCCACGGAAAACCCGAGTCTAATTCGGATCCTGAGAAACGCCTGGTCATCCGCTGAATAGTCTGAATCATCCTGACGCGCAGGTGTTTTGCGTCCAACACGAACGGGAATGCTTGTTTTTCGAACGGAAAATCCACAACAAGACATCGCTTGATCTGCGACATGTTTTTTCTGACGCATTTCTAGCATTTTTTTCAGCGAGCGAAAAAAATTTGACGAGCTAATACGACTTTATGTCGCTAGGTATTTATCGGCAATCACAAAAATAATGTTGATTTTGCGCCAGTAAAAATTGTGAAGGAATTCTCGGGCTTTGATTGCATAGATAAATATTTTTTCAATTTTTTTTTCATGTTTTGTAAATGTGAAATCTAGTCGTTTAATGCAAATTTGCAATTGAAAGAATTATATTTTAATTTCTCATATACTTCGAGAAGTTAAAAAAAGCAAGATTTTTTTTAAATGTATTTAACATTTTTTAATTTTATTTTGCAAAACTTTTGATTATTTTGACGAAAAAATAAAAATTGATTTTGAAGAAGAAAACAATCACTAAATTTTTACAAAAATCTATTATTTACTATTATTATTATTATTATTATTATTATTATTAGTTTATTCCTTCAACAATATTTATTTCATTATTTCTATCATCGTAAATAATTTCTACCATTAATAAATAAAAAAAATAATAATAATAAAATTTGCTTTTGGCTCACGCTGAGCCAATTAATCAAGCGCAAACAACGAAATTCCAATTAAAGTCTATCGACACCGTAAAGCCCGTTCCTTATTCCAGTCAGCCTTGTTTGCCCATCTATAGTCTTTTATTTATAGTCATTCGGTTCTATAAATAAAGCGTCGTAAGGCGCAAAAAAACCCGCGATTTGATTCGCCGATTAATAAAACGGCGGATTGAGTTATTCCGTTGTATGCAAACGAAGCCGACTTTTTGCTGGCGCGCGAACGAGCTTCGAATTCAGTATCTGGGTTTGAAATATGGCGCGCATGCACGCGCGTCACGATGAATGAGCGCCGAATCTGACGCATCGCGGCGCCGCGAAGCCACGGTAGCTTGAAATTTGCGATGCTGATGTCACCGAAGTGCGAAAAAAACGAAAACAAAAGCAAAGGATTAAAATGGTGGGAATACAATTGTTTAAATAAAACTTTTCCTGTGCATTTTTAGATCGGAGTTTGTGAGTTGGGAAATGCAATTGGAATAAATTTTATTAATAGAATACAATGTTCATATGTAAAATACACTGGATTTCCGCTATGAACATCACTACGCTTTGAATAACCAAAACATTTAATTATTTAATTAGAATAGTATACGGAATAGAAATAAAATATATTTATACAGTTATAAATATTGTACAGTATAAAAATGTAATTAAAATCTTTTTTGAAAACTGGATTTGAATTTGCCGCGCTTTGCCTCTAAATGTACTTATAGTGGTAATTTTTTCGATTTAGATTTTGCGGGAAAAGTTACTTTATCCAAAGATACTTTTTGCACAATTTTAAATGAAATTATTTATAAAATCGTCATCTAGTACAAATTAATAATTCAATTAATTGTAACATTGAATTATGTTTTCAATCAATTTAAATAATTGAAATAATTTAATAAAAATAAAAAACCAATCAAGCACTACTTTAATTATATTTGTGAACTTTTATAAATTTTTTTTTCCAAAATATATGTGCCTTTAATCCCGTGTCCAAATTTGGCTAGAATGCCGTACGATTCATCCCGCGGCTCGAAATTCGACATGATTCTGTGGGATTGACAAAGCTGACAAATCCCGGACTCAAATACCGATTTCGTTAATCATCACTTTGTTTTATTTCCTTCCTTTCATTTTCTTCGTTCCTTCTTTTTCTTTACTTTTTTTCCCTGATGCATTAATGCGCGTCGACGTGTCGACTGACAGTTATCATTTTCTCAGACTGTTTACGATCGTTAATTGGCTTTGTCCAATCCTTGAGAGAAAAAATTTTCTTTATTTCCAGTTGAGAATGTTTTTAATATGCCAAGCAGTTTTTTCTTCTTTTTTTCTTAAATTTTTTTGCGGTTTTTAATGTAGATCAGTTTATAATATAGCCATGACGAATTAACAAAAAGATAAGGAAACATTAGGAAAGAAAGAGACAAAGTGCGATGTTACACTTAAAAAACATTTTTTTTATTTAAACTAAACTTTGAGTTGAAGAGTATTTCAACTACTTTTCTAGATCAATAATTCTTTAGTTGATCTGACTTCAACTAATTTTTTACTGTTTTTACGAAATGTTATTAATATTTTACCCAGTGTAATAAGTTGTAATTATTTAACATCGGTTGTTGGGTGAATAAAAAAAAAAAAAAAATGTAATTATTTTTCTGCAATACTTTGTCGTTATGTCGGTGATCGTTCGATAATTGCGATTAAATAAGTGACCCAAATATAAGCCTGCATCTTTATGCGGGTTATGATTTGCTGTAACGGAGTGTCCATAATTATGGATGAGCAATATCTAATCAAAAAAGGATAGGAACAGAGTTTTCTACGCAACGTCTCCTTACTCAGTCTGACGTTAAAACATAGTCTGTTGCGATACAAATAACGTGTATTTTCTTCCTCTTTGATAATTTCTGTTTACAGAGCGCGATCGCGAAGTAATAATTAACCTATTTTCTTCGGATAATTAAGGAAAAAATGATTTACGATACAATAGCTTGGATATTTATTAAATAACTTTTAATCGGTTTTAATAACTCGGAATCTTGAAAAATTCTTTAAGACGGCACACAACTTAACTTTGATATAACCTGAAATTAAAACTGCACTGTAATTTTTTTTATTTGAAAAACTTTTACTTTTTGTTCATGTAAATATTAAAATTTACATGAAGTAAATTAATTATAATTGAAGTAAATTTTGTGACACAAATATCACTTTTAAAACATTCAGTTTATTATAAGACTATTATTTGTATAATGAATGAAATCGGCTTATTATAAAAATAATCCACTTTTCTAAGAGTAAAATTAATTCAACATACTTGCTGATGTTGATTTAAAGTAAAATTTTGTTTCCGCGTGTACAAAAAACATTGGTTTTATTGAAAAAAATTTTTCTTTTAAAATAGTGTGCCAACGTGAGAACTAACATGAACATGATTAATTTCCAATTCGAAAACAATATCAATCCTTTCCGAAGAAGACCTCTTTTTTTTCCAGTAACGAAAAAATTGCATTCTTTTCACCAAAGGTGATAAAGATTTGTCGCTTCGTTGCAAAAGAAGCGATTCGAGACTCAAAATGAAAATATTCGTCTGGCACAAAAAGCAAAGTCAACATGTGGTCACTGAAATCCAACCTTTTACTTGGACGTAAAAAGAGTTCAGTTTTCGAACAGACGTGAACAAATTTGTCGAGATATTTCATTGAGATAATACGACGTTGCATTAAAATAACGAGCCCAAACCGGGCCTGTATACAAATGAATTTTTTTCCACCTCCTCATAAATTGCCATAATTCGAGCGCCAATTGTGTTACGTTATGTTTGCCGTTACGTATAAAAGTGTAATAATGACCAATCAACAAAACGAGAACTATAAAAAAAAGTAAAAGTAAAATAAATGAAAAATAATAAAAGAAGGAAAAGGATAACGTAAAAACATTGTATTATAACATTTTTTTCAACTTCTGAAAAAAATTAACTTTCGAAAATCCTTGAAAAATTAAAAATAAAAACAATTTTAAAAAAGAAAACAATTAAAAATGAAAGAAAAAGGATGATTTTTTTCAACTTTTAAAAATATCCAAAAGTTGAAAAAAAGTACAATTTGTTTTTAGCAATCAAAAATCGTCCTTTCAAAATCTTTGACAAAAGAAACAAATAAAAGACTAAAAAGGAAACAATAAAAAGTTGATAAGAAAGATGACTCCTCGAAAGATTGTTGATTCGTAAGATAAATGTTTAAAGGCTGGCTGAAGAGTGGTAATTTCGACTGTGTACCAGTATCGTCGAATCGCGACCCCGAAAAAAGAACCTACGCTATTAATTCACTCGACGTTCTCTTTTTCACTATTTTTTTTCTTTTTCTATTTATTTTTCTTTCTTTTTGTTGCACCAGGCCATTTTTTGATCTTACCGAAAGGTCGCCATTCGCGTGCGGTTGCTTTTCAAACGTCAAACAATCATTTCAGTCGTTACTCACGGGCGTTAATGCCCGGCTTATTAGGACATGCAAATTAATGCAGCTATTCAGAATAACATTTGAATGCGAATGATATTTCTAATGCTTTATCACGCGGAAATGTATTGTTATTCATAATTTCGCCAATTACTATTGGTCCGGAGTTATTCAGATACAACGGCACTCGCTTTGCGCCGCGTGTTGAATAAGTGATTCAATGTAATTGCAATCGCGGTATTAATTTCGTTGATTGTTATTAATTAAATGACTCGCAATTAATATAATAAACTTCAATTATCGCGGCGAGGTGAATTGAGATAACGATAAATCTTCGTTTGTAACAGATGCGATGAAATGTAAATCATTACGCTTGAGCTACGATAATTATTTGCAATGCACCGTTGACAATAAAATTGTCGTAATTAATAATTAAGTCGTATTAGACGACTTGAGAATTTGATTAAGATGAAGACAAGTGATTTTTATGATTGACGATAATATCTGGATTTTGAGAACGAGATCATTTTGCGTATTTTGCAAAAAAATATGTTTTGCAAATTTTATTAGTACAAAGTTCAAAATTTCATAACAGAAATAAAAATTTGTTTTCGAAATGCAAAGAATTTTTTGCAAAAAGTGTAGTCTTTGAATTATAATTTTGCAAAATTTGTTCATAAAAAGCTCAATGTTTCATAACAAAAATAAACACATATTTTTCTGAATCCAAAGTATTTTTTGCAAAAAAGTGCAACGTCTGAATACTTCCGTTTGAATGTATCACAGCCATGTTTTTATAACAGTAATACCGCCGCGAATTCTAAACATTGTTTTCTAATTAAAATTAACGGCGCACATTTCGCGTGTGCATCATTACGATGAGCCTACATTCGCGCTTGTTTGAATAAACAAAACAAACGACCGCGCGGAATTTCGCGCAAAAGCCATGTTATCATTATCATTAATTATCGCCGTCGTGCATCTGGCTTTTTTCCGGTACCGCTACGAGAGCAATTGCGTCACGTTGCACTGAGCGCGCAGAATCCGGCTCGAAGCACCATCGAAAGTGTTGTCGCTTTTAAGTTCAAACTCAAGGTGCAAATGAAGCATTAAGCGCCGTTAATTCAACTGTTTCATTTTAGCTGCATAATTCGATTTAATTGTTTTTCTACATTAATTGTTCGCGAGAATTTCAAACGTCAACATGAAAGCGCTACGAGAGTCCTCGAGTGATTTTCCAGTTGCGTGATTTCTTAAGTTTTTTTCCTTTTTTTATCGAAAAAATGGTTTCCGATATGTTTCCTAGGAGAAGATGTCTAGGAAAAATTAAATCTTGTGAGAAGAGACGTTGATGTAACCATGTTGTTGTAACATTTTGCTTTTGATTATTTGCGATACGCAATTTTTCTTAGAAACAAAAATTGATCAGCCGAATTCACATGATTTTTGTTTGAGAAGAACAGAAAATATTTTCAATTTTTGTTAGCTTTTAACGAGAAAATGTTTACAAACGAAAATGTACGATATGTACAGTTTTCGAAAAATCCATTTAATATAAAAATATTTTCTTTATAAGTGGATTTGTTTTTATAATAAGTAGAATTAATTTGTTATAAGAATACTCCACTGATTAAAAATTAATTTTTCTTTTGCTTTTTTTTTTTCTTTTAGTGTTACGAAAAATACGATGTAGCGTTTATTTTTGCAATCAAACGAAGCGTCAGTTATTTTCCAGGAAAAATGATGCTTATTAATGAAGCACGAAAAAAGGAAAAAAAAGATTGTTAACTGTCGAATGCAGTGTGTCATATTTATTTTTACGACATAAAACGGTTCACCAGAAACTTCTTCGCAGAACTCTATTTCATTTGCGTCAAATCAATGATACTTTATTATTGTCGGATAATCGATTTTTGTTTTGCATATTTCCGCGTCTGTTTCGACATTTCACTATTATAGTGCGCGCGGCATCTCCTGAGGCGTATAATGCATGAATGCCCGATGCGTCCACAACTCGTGCATAATATGTAATATTATATGTTGCGTTGCTGCACATCTGACCTATTTCTGAAGGCGGGCGAACGGTGAAGCAGATTTTCAGGAAATTAAAACTGCGCAACAATTTCACAAAATCATATCACGATAGGCAATTCGCAATATCGCTATACGAATATATTATTGTCGTTTGTGGTAATTGTTTGTTGAGAAATATTGATTACAAAAATTGCATACAATGTCGATTAAACATTTTGCATAATATAAAAAGATTTGCTTGTTTCGGTTATTTTTGTTTCTTATTAAAAATTGTCTAATAAATGTTTAACAAAGAAATTGTATCAATTTAAAATGGCATGTTTAAATAAAATGTTAAAAGAATGTTAATTTTCCATGATTTTTTTTTACAATTTTATCAGTAATGATTTTGAATTCGTATAATTGCGATTTAAAAAAATTATTATGTAATATCTCTTGCATTGCGAAATTACATATTGGAGTAGCAATTAACAATTACAACTTAACAATTACAATAAATGTATTATTCATTTTAATGAATTTATTAATTCAAACAATTTAATTATTTAATAACTTGGGGGAAATTCAACGAGTGTTCTCAATGAATAACATTTTTCTTAGCGTACAGGCTTGACTATACAATTCAAATTTGATTCGCAATGCCTCGCTGTTTTGCATTGTACTTAGCACATAAGTTACTGCGGTTTTCACAATATATCATGTGCTTGTCGCGAATTAGTTTTCCCAGTGCGATATTTAGCGCGAGGTGTCATCGGTTCTAAAGTGAAAGAAAAGCCTTTCTTCCCATGACTCTCTCGGTTCCTGCTTTATTAATTGACAAACAAAGGCAGCGCCGAGCCAGCTGGACCATAAATCTGCTTCAAAACCCAAGTAGACAACGCAAGAAGGGACAAACGATTACTCTATGAACTCTTATTTTATACAAAAAAATGTTTTGCGAGCAAAATTGGAAGTTACTTGAAATTATTGATAAATGAATGTTGAAAACTTCCTGAACAGATTAAGAAAATGTTGGACAATGAAGATTGCGAAGTTTATACCTATTTATTCTCATACAATGGGGGAATTTAGGTTGCATTTTTGCAACATTGTAATTTTACAACTTATGTATGTTTTATGAATTTTTACGGATTGCAGCAAACAATTAATTTTTTGCTCCAGGTTTTGAAATTCAAAAAAAAAAAAAAAAAAATAAATAAAAGACTTTACTGTCTTGAAAATGAAATTATATCATGAAAATGAAATTATAGATTGATTATTAATTTTTGCAAACACTTTTTAAAGCTTAAAACGGCAGGACAAATTCAACAAAAGACATGACTTTTTTGTAACTTCTATAGAAAATTATATAACAAATCTGTAATTTAATATTTGTTTCACAACTTAACTTAAAGTGATTTAAGTTATAATTTTTAAAGAACATTTCAATTACAATAATAAAAACGTTTTTATAATTTTGTGAAAGTGATTTTTTATCGTCATTAAAATATTCTATTTCTGCTAATAACACAACGACGAAAAAAAAATTTATTTTAACGCAAAATCCTTCTTATCGATATTAGAAAGTTGTTTTAAATATTGATTAAATATAGAAAACTTTGTTATTAAAATAATAGACGCAAGGAATCAAAGAACCTGAAGCAATGGATTATCGAGCCAAGACGCTGACGGATTTCCCGCGTCAAGTTTTGCATTCACGTCGTACGCGATCGGGCACGTAACGTCACGGAGACACTGCTCTTATTGTAATTGCTCCCATTATCCAAAATTTTAACTTTCTCCCGTGTCACGCTGCGAACGAGTACCAGGCAACGACCGCGTCGATCTAATTTTTCAGTTGTTTCGGCGTTCTTTCGCTCCTGTTCCGAGCCGCTTTTTGCCCTGCCCGTGTACCGCCGCTGCCTATTACTACTCTAATCAATTTATCTCCCTTTGCTTAAAAACAATATATGCAACGAGAAAAAGCAAACCAACGTCCGCAAGTACCCGCTCGAACAAGTTGTTAAACTTCGTTCAGTTTTCTCTTTCACTTAATCCGCAAAGTGTTTTCCTTTGAAAATGTTTCTACCCGAAAAGCGGGAATGTTGAACGAGGTACACGGCAAAAATTGACGTGCAAAAAATGTCTTTCTGCGTGTTTTTTTTTTTTTTTTTTTTTTTTTTTTTTTTTTTTTTTTTTTTTTCGTGGGTTTTATCGGTTTTTTTTTTTTTTTAAAATAATTTTTTTTTTTATAAAAAGTTTAGATATCTTTTTTGTTTTTTTTTTTTTATTGAGTTTTTTTTTTTTTTTTATTTTGTATTTGTCTTTTTTACCCCTCCCACTTCCCCCCCACCCCTCTCTCTCTCTCTCCTTCACTCTTTCGCTTCAAATAAAAACACCATTTTGTGTCTTCGTACTTATGCG
>JABFOV010006149.1:0-11051 GCA_022817685.1 Aradophagus sp. ZL-2020
TGGTTCCAACTACACGCAAATACAAGCAAATACCCCTAACTACAACTTGTATTTCGTTGTAGATGGAACCGTAGTTGCTGTATTTATGGAACCAAATACATGCTGCTACACCATGAAAACGCACCTTTATTCCGTCGTGTTGAAAAGGGTTAATAAAAATGACTTATTTCAATTTGTTTTCTTTTGTATTTACCATTTATTGATTTTTTGTTTTCTTAAGCAAATTTATGTTTACGAAAAGTCGTATATTCGTATATTCACAAACAATGAATCACCATGAGCCAATTATGCGTTAATCATTAACATTTCAAATATAAAAGTATCGATTGTCCCGAGGAAATTGTCGTCGTAAACAATGACTTTTTTATGACTTCGGAGACATTGTATCACGCGAGAAAAGGCTGATTTTCCATTCCCAATTGTTGAATCAATAATGCGAAAAGGGACGAAGCGTGTTTAACGCATTTTCAATTACCAGAGAATACCAATCAATATGTAGCTTGTATTGAAATAATCATTTCTGCCGCGAGAAGTTGCGCTATACGTTGAACAATGCTACACAACCTAGTTAACCAAGTCACACATTTAAACAAGTTCAGACAAACGTTCGAAATACTTTTATTTTCATGAAAAATCGAATTTTATGTCAAAATAAATGTAGGTTTTTTTGTTTGGAAATTGAGTTTTAGTAATTTTTTACAATGAAAGAAAAAAAAAAAATAAAAATTAAAAAAGTGTTTTCAAGAAAGTATTATTATTTATACATTTATTTAAATCCGCATAAATAAAAAATGTTTAAAAAAAGCTTCGTACATTGTTATTAAATTTTATTTTAACATGATATTTCAATTATGCTACATATAAAATATTAATATGTAAATAATATTTGAATAGAATCGTATTTAAGTATTTATTGTATTTTTTTTTTTTTTTGCATTTCTTTTTAAATTTTCCTTGATCATTAATGAGAAAGAAAATGCGATCCGAAATGTTAATCAAAGCAGGAAATTGTATATTGATCAGGTTTTAACGATGTCAATTAGTTGCTAAATGTATTATCGATTGGTTGATATGGAATTTCAAATATTATTTCGCAGGTTTCAGTCGGCCCATGCAATTCAGTATGTCGTGTAGTAACGCTGATGTTGGAATTTTGTCGGATAACAAAGCTCTGGAGGTAGAACTTGCAGGTAATTACAATATACATATATATATATCAATGTAAAAATCCAAGAATCGAGAAATTAACTCTTTTTGTTTTTCAATTTCGCAAGAAATATGAAATTATCGAAAAGGCCAAATTTCGTCGATTTTTCCAAAATAAATCTGAAAATGTTAAGTTTTCAAAAATTTTAATTTTTATTTCATGATATATGTACTTTTCTAATGTATTTTATTTATTTATTTATTGTTTTCATTTAATAGTTGGAAACTTATATAATTTTATACAATGTTGAAAAAATTATTGATTTTTTCTTTTTTTTAGAAGTGAGCAGCGATGGAATTCTTCACGAAACAGCGGACGAGGAATCGTCACCGGTGGAACTGTGTTCGCCTGCTGAAATTCCTCAGTCAACTCTTAGAATAGCTCCTTCTGACGGCATTACGACTATCGTTAATAAAGACCGCATTTCTTCGGTATTGGTTAAAATTATTCTTGCATATAGATACATCATAATAACTGAAAAAAGTTGTATTAAAAAAATCATAAAGTAATTGAATAAATCAAAGTAGGAAATGTTCAAGTCACTGTGACCAAAAATTTACAAAATTAACATTCATGTACTAAAATTAGAGTTTGATTTAATATTTTTTTGGAGTAATTTCATTGGTTAAATTTTAAAGTTCAATTTTAATTTTATTTTATTTTTTATTTTACAATTTAGTTTATGTTGCAATTTACTTTTTTTTTTTTTCAAATTTTACTTTCTATTATTTTATTTTATATTTTACTTTATTTTATATAAATTTTGCAATTTAGTTTATGTTGCAGTTTACTTTATTTTTTTTAAATTTTATTTTCTGTTATTTTATTTTACATTTTACTTTATTTTACATAAATTTTGCAATTTACTTTTTTATTTTCTCATAATAATAACAATAGTTAAATTTTACATACATTTTTGTGAATTATTTATTGAACTAATAAATTAATAAAAATGAAGATAAAGACAGCTGACAAATAATACTTTTGTACATTCGTTTCACTTGTTCATTTTATAAATTCGCAGAGTCCTGAATTAGAAGGCAACGTTGAAGGAAACATCGAGCACTTTGTGTTGCAACCCGCCCACAAGAAAATGCATTATAAATGCAGAATAACTCGGGACAGAAAGGGAATGGACAGAGGATTGTATCCTACTTATTTCCTCCATCTAGAAAGAGATTATGGCAAAAAGGTGCGGCAAAGGAAAATTTTTCTGTCTGTTGATTAATTCTTAAAATATTAATCAACTTGAAAATGTACTTTATCGAATTATTTAATTTCTGAAATGTTCAATAAACGAAAATGAATGAAATATATATCAATATATTTTAAACAATTATGCACATTTTCTATTTTGAAGAAAAGAAGAAAAAAAATGTGGATAATTTTTCAAGAAATGATTCGTAAATACGTAAAAAATTATATTCAATTTAATGCAAACATATAAATAAATCAAAGTGTAAAATTTGTATTCTAAATATTTGTTCTTCTTTTTAATTGTTTGCACTTGAAGTTTCCAACGTTTTTTAGTAAACGAAAATTGTATAAATATAAATTAACATCACATATTATATTCTTAAATGAAAATTTTTTATTCAAAAACATAAATATACCAAAGCTTTTTTCTCATAAATTCGTTCAATAAGTGATATAATTCGTTCAAGTGATATAATTTATAATCAGAAAATGATATCAAATTTCATTTTCGTTTACGAATAAACGTTGGAAACTTGAGAAACAAATTGAAAAGTGATAATTGACTTCAGATCAGTTTATAATTTTTCATTACTTTCAGGTCTTTCTTCTGGCAGGAAGAAAAAGGAAGCGCAGCAAAACGAGCAACTACTTGATATCAACCGATCCAACGGACCTTTCGCGTGGCGGAGAAGCGTTCATCGGGAAACTGAGGTCAAATCTTTTAGGGACTCAATTTACGGTTTATAACAATGGATTTTCATTGATGAAAACTGACAAGAAAGAAGAACGATCGTCGAATCCGCGGCAGGAATTGGCCGCGGTTATTTACGATACTAACGTTTTAGGATTCAAAGGTCCGAGGAAGATGACTGTCATTATTCCGGGAATGACGCCGGAACAGGAGAGAATTAAGATTTGCCCGAAAGATGAATCCGAGACTTTGCTTGGTACATTTTATTATGTACTTGAAGTTTCCAACGTTTATTAATAAACGAAAATAAATATTAGTAAACGAATAACTTTACAAGAAGCTAGAATATTTCAATGTCAAAAAAATTATAATAATATATGTTATATATATATGTTACTAAATTATATATATTTAATTTTCGTTTATTAATGAACGTTGGAAACTTCAATTCCATATTTTGTTTTGTTTCTTTTTCTTTTGTTTCGAATTTGAAATATATTTATTAATGTATTTTTTATTCGTAGAATGCTTTAAAATGAAAAACATGGACAATTTAATCGAATTGCACAACAAGACTCCTGTTTGGAACGATGAGACGCAGTCTTACGTGCTCAATTTTCATGGGAGAGTCACGCAGGCTTCGGTGAAAAATTTTCAAGTCGTGCACGACAGTGATGGTAATTTTATTAAAAAATTAATGCTTTTAAAGTTTATTAATAAACGAAAATTAATTAGAAATAATTCAATAAAATAACTTGAAATCAAAAGTACAACATTTGTCTTACTAAAACATGAACGTATTAAAACTTGTTCTTGCAGAAATATTTAATACAAAATAAGTTATTTTAAATAACATTGTTTTTATTTCAAAAATTGGATCAGATTTTATTTTTGTTTAGTAATAAACGTTTGAAATAATTGCCATAGAAATAATTTGTCAGAAAGTAGATTTAAAATGTATGAAATATAATATAAAATGAAAACCTAATGTTTGTTAAATTATATTTGTTATCAATTTATTTTTGAAAATATATAACTTTGATGGCAATTGGATCGAAAATTATTTTTTTGGAAATTACATTCGAAATATACAAAATTAATGTGCAGAGTTGCTTCCAATTTTCATTTAAATTATTTTTGTGTCCGAAAATAAATTAAAACATTTATCGTTTTATATACCAATTGAATGTAATTTATACTTTTAATCCAAAAAATGTTATGTTAGATTAGCAGTTTATTCGAATTTAAATTCAAATTTACATGTTTCATATACAATACATATATACTATATGCATATTATAGATTGTTAAAGATATAAGTTTTATTAAATAATGACGAATTTTTTTTTTATTCCAGTGGATTACGTGGTAATGCAATTTGGTCGAGTTGCCGAAGACGTTTTCACAATGGATTATAGATTTCCACTGTGCGCTCTACAAGCTTTCGCAATCGCATTGAGCAGTTTTGACAATAAACTAGCGTGCGAATAAACGTGCTTATCCAGATAATTGAAATGGAGATTTACTTTTCACTTTGTATTTATGTGACGTACTAATTTTGCTGGATCAGCGAATAATAGGTAATTCACTCATCGTATGGATACCACGATTAAACGTATCCATCAAGTGACAATTATTGGTAAATAATTTTGATCGATGTTTTAAAAGTTGTAGATACAGCCACTACCTATATCTTTCATCAATATTTGTTCATTCATCATGGTACCAAAAAGGTGGCACTTTACTCAAACTCGTTTTTTTTCATTGAAACATGAGGGGTTTTCAACAAATGTTAATAGTTAAGGGTTTTTGGGATCGCTGAACATGAATCCAAAGTTAGAATTTCAAAATACAAAATGGCGGATCCAACATGGCGATTCAAAAGTTAGATTTTAATCGAATGGATTTTCTTTTTTACTTTATGACAAAAAATTGTATATGGAAATTTTTCACATCGCTGAATACAAACCTAAAGTCAGATTTTCAAAATAAAGATGGCGGATCAAATATGGCCGACCAAAATCTAACAAAATGGACTTTTTGCTATGAAACTTAGTACATAAAGGTTTTTTTGACTCGTAGAGCACGAATCTGAAGTTAAATTCAAATAAAGGAAAGTTCTCACTCGAACAATTATTCATGATTTGCAAATTTTCGCAATTTGTCGATTAAAAGTCGTTATATCTGAAAAATTATTGAACAATAATTGACACACTTGGCTATCTGGAATAAGTGCAAGACTGATTGATAACGAGAAATCAAAATAACTTTCAGCGATTAATTAATTCTCACAAGCGCAACAAATATTGTACCGTTTCAAATGTCGCTTCAGTAAGCTACGAAGAATAATTACTACAAAATATCAATTGTATCCTAACAATGTAAATGTCAAATGTAAACGACTTCTAAGTAACTATGTAATTTAATATTCAATTGGCAGAATATTTCTAACAGTTTTTCATCAATTACATTTTAGCTATGTTCGTATACAAAATGCATAACTATTAATCTCAGTCGATTGTAACATTTCTTTAAAATGAGAAAAAAAATCTTTGGATTTTTTATGCCGTACCTGATAAAAGTTACTTTTGAAACTTTTGCGAAGAAACAAAAAATTTAAGCAACGCTGGAAGTATAAATATATTTTTGTAAATACAAAATATGCATGCGGAATTTTTTTGATTTCGAACAATTGCAACTACGTTGATTCGCATGTTTCGTCACCTCCGAAATACTGCCTTCAAATTATATTGTTTTCATCGCTCAGTCAATGAAATGTCATCGGTTCTCAAATTCCTTTCTCTCAAACTTCTCTGACAATAATGACAATTCCTTCCAATTTACGTGCAATCGTTTTTATCGAATCTCGTCGGCTAATTCTTTTTGATATTTATGTGTGCGATTGAAATGCGTGTTTTATTCATTATATATATGCATACAAATGTATAGAAATGTTTATAACTAATTACATCTCTCAGTATGAGTTTAATGTCAACAAATCAAACGTAGGGTGTAGAGAAAAGTGAATGACAGTTATTGTTTTATAAAACGATGAGAGAACTGTGGGAAATTGTCAGCAAACAAATTTATAATTGTTTTCCACCGTTTATTCCGAATTTAATTTATATATTCTTATTATTATTATTATTATTATTATTATTATTATTATTATTATTATTATTAAAAAATTTATAAATTATTTTAAAAAAGCAAAAAATAAATAAATATATTCATTGGAATTGTTGTGTGAAACTGCGTAACTCAAAGTAGAAATCACAAAATGGTTGTTACCAAAAATGTCAAAGCTCGCGACTTTGTGAGAATTAATTATGTATAACCACTTTTTGTGTTCCGACGTAACGCTTCGTCAAACATTGTTTAAGGCGACTGTTCAAATCCTTTTATTTACGTAAAGAAAATTTTGGTTTGTGGGCATTTGGTATAAAAATCGAAAAATCTATAAATCTAAAACTAATTTTTTTGTCCAATGATAAATAATTAATCAATATATTTTTTTGCACAAATAAAAGGATCTGAGGATTTACTTCAAACGCAACTTTTGTACTATTTATCATATGTGTGCCGCTTTTAGTTGGATTTGAATTAAAAAAATTGAAGTAGATTTTACTATATTGTGTGAACCAAATGCACAGCGTTGTTACAGGTGTTTCTATTTGTTTGCATAGTTTTTACTTCGACTGCAATAAACGAGAAAAAAAATCAATGATAACAATTATTAACTAATAATAATACTAATAATTATTGTGCAAACAATTTTTGACATCAGGGTAAATATGGAAAACTAATGTAATGCTCGTGTTTTACACTTAAGGACACTAATCAAACGTTCAACACCATACTATGTAGTCGTTGTTTGATTCAAATATCGTAGGTTTTTATGAGAAAAACGAAATGTTTATCGTTATTTTTATTTGCATATTGAATTTATGTGAATATTGTTATACGTGGATAAAATTATAATGAAAAATTGTTATATATGTTAGAAAGTAGTATACAACTGTAAAATGATCATAATTTATTACATTATATTTTTATTATATTATTATAATTAATGCAATGATTTATGTAACAATTATTTTATCTCATCAGTTAAATCAATAATTACCCTAGTGTCACATTTTTCTACAAAAACTTACGATATTTAAATCAAAAGCATATCGAAATCAATTTTTTCTCCAGCATCGTACTATTGCTACAAAACAAATAACACGTTTTATACATTTACAATGTTTACCATAATCGAACTCGCAAAATGAAAGTAACTGGCAATTCGATTAATTGTAAGTTATGAATATTTGTCAAAGTGATTGGTTGTGCGTTAGCATGTTCCTGGTAAAAATATTTCTCTGGAAGATTGAAAAAAATTGTTTGAAAATTTCTAATTTTTTTTACTTATTTATTTAGTTATTTAAAGGAATTTTATTGGAATGTGCTCAAATAATTTAACTTTTTTATTCGTAAATTATTAAAAATA
Source organism: Aradophagus sp. ZL-2020 (assembly GCA_022817685.1). NCBI lineage: Eukaryota > Metazoa > Arthropoda > Insecta > Hymenoptera > Scelionidae > Aradophagus > Aradophagus sp. ZL-2020. Next base: position 7,590 of record JABFOV010006149.1, read on the forward strand.
ATATATTTTACCACGATAAGGAAAAGAAAGGACTTTTCACAACAAGTTGTCATGGAAAAAGTAGCCATTTTTCTCACAAGTGAGGAAAGTGGTTATTTTCTTTACAAGTGAGAGAAATAACCACTTTCTTCACTAGTAGAGAAAACAGCTACTTTCTCCATAACAACGTGTTGTGAAACACGTTTTCTCTAAGATATTTTAATTTTTAAAAAATTTTTAATAACATTTTTGACAAAGTCTGAAGACTTAATACGTTAATATGGAAACTTAGTTTCATTTCATATTATTCAGTAAACTTTACAATCAAAAATGATTTGACTTGTCACCAGAGAAATATTTCAATTAAGAATCACGTCTGTTGCTTTGAATTTTGGTTTTCGGTGCGTTTATTGGTTCATCAAACGTAGGTGCCAATCGAATCCATTATCAGTATTTTGGTGGCGCGCGGTGGGAGGTGGATGGGTGACGACACGAAAGGAAGGACTGGAAGAAGGAATTGTGTAGATTATCGCAGCGGGCGTTAGTTTAGTTGTTAATTTAAGGGATGTATAGTTAGGAATATTTTGCGCGTTTGTACATACTTTTGTATAATAACAAATTATTTTGGTAACAATGTGTGATAACTTTTTGCACGGTCGTTGCAATCTGAGCGTCCCTCGGTGGCGCGATCAAAACCAATTGTAATCAACGGATCTTAGATGGCAAACTTGTACGGAACAATGTACCTCGATGCACTCAATTGTTTATCTCGAATCGAATGGAAAAAAACGAAAGAATTCTCTGTACTCGATGGCCAAATGAAACAATTTGTCAATCAATATTTATTCCAATTCTGAATATCGAATAAATAACTAAACATGAAATGTTCATTTATTGTTGTTGATGACTTAATTAATTATAATGAATATTAATTTTTATGTTGATTAAATTGTAATGATTTTAGTGGTTGCAAAATTGAATTCTTTTTGTATTTGATTATTAATAACGTTTTTTACATTTCATTTTTGCAACTGTGGAACAAAATTATGATTTTCATGAAATATTCGGAAAATTTTCGTACTTTGTAACATTCCCAACTTCATAAATTTTATTTATTAATAAATAGTCGTTTTTTTTTTCAAATTTATTTTCCATATAAAACCATAACATTCTGAAATATTTGTAGTAAACTTTATCTTCTACTATTTTGCTTCAACCAAACGACAAGTCAAATTTGGATTGGAAATCGCTTATAGGGAAAACCAAAATAGAACTTCCAGGCGAGATTAACGTCGGAAAAGTTTGGTGAGGTAAAAAGGAGGGGGAAAGACATAAAGCTGAAATTCTTACCGAAAGAAGTTCTTTTTAAAATCGGTGTACACGAAAACTGCGACAGCTCGTTTTCTCGGTTATTTGAATTAAATCACTGAAATACTTTTTTCAAAAATTCTGGGATATGGCGACTATTGATAAAGGTAAGACCAATCATAATTTGATATACAACTTAATTAATTACAATTCAATTTTATTTTATATATTTTTTTTCAAAGTCACAAAGATATCAGTGTATAATAAATAAACCAATGTGTGACAAGATATTTTAATTATTAAATTAAAAGTTGTGTGTGTTTCTTTATTTATAATATAATATGATTTAGTATATTTTGATATAATCAATATTATACAATGTACTTTATTTATTTTATTTAAAAAATTGAAATAAAGAAAATGTTTGACTTTACAGTGAATAATGAAAGGTTGATTCGTAAGCTGGAAAAGCAGTTGAAAAAAGAAATGAAAAAACCGTCAATTCAAATGGAACAACCTCGTGCTTTACGAAAGGTCGACCTTTTGAATTACAAAATTCAAAACCTGAAACATTTCCCTGCTGTTGAAACGTACTCCGGGGCGCCGATAATTGATGCCATTCCTGCCGAGAACATCGTTTGGCGACTTTGCACGGTTAAAGTGTCTGGCGCAGATGACTAAATTTTTTGACTGGAAATTTATAAAAAATAAAAATATTGCATTTATTGAAAATTAATGTAAAATTGATACATCACTTACTATATAAGAAAATAAGTAATTTCAATTAACGTGATATACATTTTTCTGGTAATGATTTTTGATTACAAAAGAATTTTAATAATAATAATAATAACAATTTTAAGATCTACGTGTTTGTAATTGTGAATAATTACTGAATGTATATCTAACCTATTATTTGTGGTGACATTATTCCAAATAAAAAAAGAAAAACGAAAAGTTACACAATTATATTATTATTTTATATTATTTTGATAAACTTGATAAATTCTATCGACTGAAAAATGATACCAATTAAAGCATTTGCGTATTTTTCTGAAGAAATCAGGATTACGACTTCTCTTTACGTTTGATGTCACAGTTACATGTATGCATATCTAATTAAGATTGTAAACATAACAATACTTGTAAGAAGAATACTTTAAGAAACATACCAAGAAAATATTTTAATCCGCGTCGAATTTAATAATTAAAAATACAGGAAAATACTTCAAAAACAATGGAAATCTGATTAAAATAAAGTTGAATAATTGTGATTGTTTATACTTCAATTTTCTTGGACTGATGATAATAATTTTAATAAACAATGTAATAAAAAGTAGGCGCAGTAATAATGATAATAAGTATAGTAAAGACAAATATAATTAATGATAGAATTATTATAATACAATATGATAATAAAATATAAGTTATTCAATTCTATTAATTTACTGTTACTTTTAAGTGTAAAATGTAACTACCCAAGTAAAACAAAAAATATATTGTTAATGTATTAACAATATATTGCAAACGCAATATAATAACAGTGTATTAACAACATATTAATATTGTATTAATATACTATTAATAATATATTAATAGTATATTGTTAATATATTAAAATGAATTTTATTATTTTAAAACAAATTTTTTCTGTTATTATGTGTTTGTAAAGGACGCTTTATAATTTTATTTCTAATTGTAATTTGTATTTTAACATCAAATATCGGTTTGAAAAAAACTGAAATGCTGAGGAATCGAACTCACGACCTGATGAATCACAGCACTATACCCTAACCATTAAGCTATCGCAGACTATGGTCAGAATGTTAATATTTTGTAGCAACTGGGAAATATTTATTAGTATATTGACATTATACGGTCATTATATTGACAGTATATTCCTAACTGCAAACATGTATTTTAGTTTTCAAAATATTCTTAGTGTATTGTCAATATACTGACATTTTGTTGATATCATGACAGTATATTGTCACTAATTGAAAACAAACCAGCAATAATTCATCAATATATTGATACTGTATTGATAATATATTGACAATATATTGCCAGCTATACAAATGTACAGAAATTTAAAAATATATTATTAGTATATTAATAATATAGTATTCATATATTAAAAATATACTATTAATATACTAATAATATACTATTAAT
>JABFOV010006150.1:0-11050 GCA_022817685.1 Aradophagus sp. ZL-2020
ATGCACACGTATTCGTCGATCGAGTGAGGCGCGCGTCGCAAACTAGATTTGCCGTTCGATGCATTAATCATTGCGTCTGTATTTCGCGTGCGGGTGGCAAAAAAGGGATATCTCACAGGTGTCTTGGAGTAAGACACTTGTAACGTATCGTAAAAAGATTACGAACAGAAAGAAGAGGGTACCAAGTTCGGGGGGTGGGGAGCGTTTCCGTGATACAGATTTATTGGCGGACGAAGCTGCTTCGTGATACCAATCGATAATGACAAATGATAATAGAGTAACAATTCTTTCGAAGCGCTTGTTGTTGCGTCGACAACGATACGTCGATGGGTGGATTGGATTATTCGATTGGGATTGTCGATTAGTAACGAGATTTGTATTGATTCTGATTTTACTGTTTTTTCTTCTCACTTTCTGTTAACAATAATTGCTTGGCAGAATGCACTTCCTCGATAAATAAGACAAAAATGCATTGAATTGTATTCCATGTATATTAATATTTAATATTCAACTCGTTATATTAAATTTTCAATTTGTAATAACAGTATTCATATTAAGAAATTAAAGCTTGAATATTATTTCACTAAATAGAAAAACTAACGCTTTTATAGTTTTAACTTTGTTAGCTATTGACGTTTCATCTTAGGGCACATTAATGTCGCGTTAAATTGTTTTCGTAAATGACATAACGGCCTTGGTTTTTCCGAGCGATAAAAACTTTTTCGTAATCCGAATCCCGCGATTAAAGGTGACTGGTCCTAATTACGCTTTCATTGCCCGGCTGGTTGTTTTCTCCATTAAAAAATGATAATAAGATAGTAATTACGTTTGCGGTTTCTCGGCACAGTAGCGCCGGTCTATATAAATTCTTCTTGTGGCATCCGCAATAACATTTTGAGTTTATTTTCATCGAAAATAAAACTGCTTCGAATCGTGGATTGTTGTGATGCTTATCTCGAATTCAATGGCACGAAATTTCATGAGCATAATTTTCACGAGTAATGCACTTCACTTTTCCTTTAAATACGCTTTTCAATATTTTTTATCAAATCACAGTAAAAAGAAGTGTCTTAATTGAAGACACTTTCATCAGAAAAGATTCAAATAAGTGCCTAGGCGTCTTCAAATAAAGCACTTTGAAGACATTTCTTTTTAAAGTGGTACTCAAAGAAACAAATTTGAAAGTTACTATTTAAATGGTAAACTATACTGCTTGAATATTAAAACTACGATGAGAATTTATAAAAAAGTTTAACAAACAATTGCGAAACTTTAGAATAGGAATTTCAGTGTTCGTTGAAATATGTATACATTTTTTATCATTGAAACAGTTTCCTTTAACAAGAAAAATACAGAATATGTTATTAACTGAATTATTAACAGATTCAATTTTTAAATTATTAAAATGTGATCTATAATAAATAATGTTAAAGTTAATGGAATTAAATGCAAAATTGCATCCAAACATATGCAACATGAATGCAATCGGAAATTTTCATCTCGAGAATTTCTTGCCATGCACTTGCAACCTTATTGCAAATAGTCGAGATCACCGACCAAACAGATATTTAAAAAAACCTTTTTTCCCCTTACTGAAATCGCGATTCCTCTTTGTGACGATCAACGCATTAATTATAAATTCCTTGTATCGTTGATGGACGTATGATTGATTATTAATACGCGTAATTTTAACTTTTAATAAAACAGTAGGTATGCATTATAATTGATTTCCAATTAAAAGCTTACCGGCCGCATCGAAGAACTGCAAATTCAATTACGCGACTTTTTCCGTCGCTGATTTTACGCTGATTGCAAATTCAAAACCCCTAATCGCGTTCCGCGCCAACGAATTGAATTAATCAACGGAAATCACGGGCGATCGGTTGCGTGTTATTTGTCACATTGACGGTGTTCGAGTCGGCGAAATATTGTTTAACAAAATAGCGGCTGGTTATGAAAATCGACCCGATAATTCCATCGCACCAATCGCTAGCGTCCGATTGCCGTGCAACTGTCATTGCCGCACTCCATCGCTGCGCCTCGCACGGTAATTAACCAATGCAATTTCGTATTAGTGATTAATAACGATAATTGATTATTATTGTCGAATCTCGCGTTATTGATCGAATTCGAATCATCGTCTTATGAAAATAACTCGCTTAGTTCGTTTGAAATGAACGAACGACGCTCGTCAAGCTTTGGGATATTGTTCGCCGGGAAACTTCATTGACGTCCGACTTTGACGCATATTCGCACTTTTATGAACTGCCATCCGCTCTTGCGATCGTAATTTCGCAGGGCTGAATATTGAAAACAGAAGTATCATTACATTTTTCTTTTTATCGTTGGAAATATACTTTAAATTAAGTCGATGACTTCATATTAGCAGTGACATGTCAAAGCTGAGATGGTGACATCGCACTTAAAAATATACATTAATATATATAAATTTAAATTAAAATCAAACTAACAAATTTAAATTAACGTAGTTTATTTTCTCTCATTTATATTACATTAATTAATTGAGAACGATTAATCTTGTTACAATTTTTGTTAATTTTCATTTAAAAGTATAAACGAATTAAAATTTATCACGATTATTAATTTGTTACATAGATAAATTCAAACTTGCGATATAAACTTGAGTAAATGAATGTTATCGCGACGAAGACTGCTGTTTTAACTATTTCTATCGATAATCTGTCATATCGAAATTACTGGTGCATTAGATAAACTCTTATCAAGTCAATCACGACAAAACACTTGTAATTTAATTTAAAAAATGAGTCGACATGCAGTAATACCATCGCACTCTAAACTGAGTGATGCCAACGTCAAAAATTTAATTACTGATTAGTTCACAGAAGTGCAAAAGAAATTGAAAATATATTTAATAAATATTATAACACGAATTTTCGCAGAATAAAAAATTTAATGATATTCAATACGTGAAAACCAATTTTGCATCAGCATAACTTTTTCTTTTATTTATTTTTTTTTTTTTTTTTTTTTTTTTTTTTTTTTTTTTTTTTTTTTTTTTTTTTTTTTTTTTTTTTTTTTTTTTTTTTTTTTTTTTTTTTTAATTTCACTCAGAATCATTCATGTTTGTATTCGTATCTTGATGTTTAGATCACACTAATAATGCATGAAACTCAGGAAGCTGCGTTAACACTTTTACACACATTTCATATTAATGTTTAAGAAACATAAAAAAAAAAATCTACGACTTTTTACACATCGCCCTGCTAATGTTCATTGCCGTATGACAGTTTCAAAGCCGGGCAATACGAATAAAGATTGGATGAAGCCAAAAATTACAGAATTCTACTTATATTTTTTAATCACATAGGGTGGAGAGATTTATCAAGCATTTTTTGAATTAGGATGACGTCACACATTATGATTAATTGTTCAAATTTATAAATAATACATATATATAATTGATAAAGTATTAAAATAAAGGAATTAAAAAAATCTTCAAAAATACATTAGTGAATAGCTACTGAATTATTAATAGTGCATGAATTAATTAACTTCATGATTAACTCTGGGTCATTTCTTAGATACTTCCTACAATTTTGCTAAATAAAATTGGGTCTTGCACTGAAAAATAAAAAAAAAATTAGTAAAAATAAAATACATTTCAAATATAAATTTAGTTTTATCGCATAAATAAAAACTATAATAATAATCCACGTGGAAAAAAATCAATCTGGCAATGATCTGGCAAGGAGTCTGGCCCAGACTAATTGCCTGACGGAATCAGTCTGGTATTAGTCTGGCATCTGTATGGCAGTTGTCTGGCTACGAGTCCGGCAATAGTCTGGATTTGTTCCGCGAGCCGTACTACAGAAAAATGATTGTTTTTTAAATTAATAAATATTTAATTATTAAGTTTTTCATTTATTAATAATATTACGCTCTTTAGGCCATTACATATATATATATATATATATATATATATATATATATATATATAGGCTCCCGTGAATATATGTAACGACATAAATAGTATAAAATTAATAATCGTTGAAAAATTTGTTAATTAAATATTTGTTTATTTAAAAAACGATTATCTTTCAATAGTACGGCTCGCGGAACAAATCCAGACTTTCACCAGATATGTTGCCAGACAACTGCCATACTACTTGCCGTACGAATGCCAGACGGATTCCGTCAGGCAATTAGTATAGGCCAGACTCCTTGCCAGATCATTACCAGTTTGATTTTTTTCGCGCGGGTATAAAGCAAACAATTTCACGCTAATTTGGCAAGAGATCTTGTGCTCTGAGAAATTATAGTCTTTTGCTAAATAAGCATGGGGCAAGAGTTTATGGAGAATGTTGTAATACAAATGCATACAACGTCTTTTCGTGCATGCAACATTAAAATATACATTTTTTTTAGTCAACACAATATTTTAGTTTGCATAATTAATACAAATACTATTGTGAATAAACACATTGGTCAATGAAAACGTTAATTAAATAAATTCATAGTACATAACGTAGTATTCAGCAGACTAAGAATTCGCTTGATGTGTCGTGTTCACTGATATTGAAGCTTTACTAGTAACACAATCGTAAAATACCCAGTAAAATTTATTATTTGACTCCTCGCCGACTAGCTGACGATTTGCCTACGACTCTAAATTTGGTTTCGAGTCATTGGCGAGTCGACAACGACTCGCAGATTTTTAACTGGGTATCGATTAACGCAATTGATGAGTAACAAGTCTAAAAATTTGGGACGGATAGTATCGCGTGAGCTAACTTGCACTTTTTAATTTATCCAGATATGAAACAAGTGCTAACTTGGAGATAGCTTTACGTTTTTTTTTCTTTTTTTTTTTGTTCACGCTTGTTGGATAGTTTTAACCGCGATATTAATAAATCAATAGTAGTATTTGTAATCGCGAAAAAGATAGCATATATCTTGTGGGATCAGCTTATTCACCACAGTTTTGACATATGATGATGGCCAAGCCGAGGATGAAGAGAACAGTTTGCCACACATGGACGGCTTCCAGGGCAAACTTCCACCGGGGATTCTACCTCACGGGTTGCCTCAGGTCAAGGAGGTACTACCAGCTATCACACAGGTGGAAACTGATAAGGAGAAGGAAGCCCCTCTAAAAGAGAGTTAGTAATAATCAGTTATAAAAATTTTGATTTATATTTGACTTTTTTTAAGACATATTCTATAAAATAAAAACCTTGTAAGCAACTATCGACTCACATTCTATGTCGAGAAAAATTAAGTTCTATAAACTACAATGTAGATTATAACATGAATGATGGTAAATACAAATATGTCTAATTCATATGTCTAGTATGAATTAGACATATTTGTCTAACATTCATAATATTTTTTCACGTTACAATATTTTTGTTGATTTTTAAATGAAAAAAAAAACATCATCTAGACTTGAACGCAATAACTAGTTGTTTCTAAATTGTTGAACCTGCGCGGCTATCATATTTTGTTACATAAAACAGATTTTATCTTGTACACTATGTGCTTAATTAATGGTAAATAAACATGCGGATAAGCAGCAAAACTTGAAGCATCTAGCATTAATCACTAAAATTACAGCATCAAACATTATAAGATGAAAAATACATATTTGTAAATTTCATGATGTGAATTGCTATTAGAATCATTGGTTTTATAATTGCCATGTTTAAAACGTGATTTTACAGTTGACAGTTCTTTTCCAGCCACAAATCTATGTTTCAAGAAAAGTCAAAAGAATTTTTGTTGTTATGTTTAAATTTATGTTTACTTGTTCGATTTACTGAATAACAGTACGCGAACTCAGTGAGGAAGAAAAGCAGATGATCATACTATCTGAAGATTTCCAGCACTTTTTGGATAGAACCAGTAGAATCATCGAAAGAGCGCTTGGTGAATCCGTTAATATCTGTATGGATTATACAGGCACTATGGATGGAGAGGAGGGCATGTATGTAAAAATATATACACTACACACAACTATTACATATTCCTATAAAATTGAAAAACATTCCCAGTTAAAAATATTCGATTCGTTGACGACTCCTTAACGATTCGAAACAAATTTCTGAAACGTTAGCGAGTCGTAAGCGAGACGAAACCAATTCGGAATCGTTGGCGAGTCGTCAGCGAGTCGTCAACGAGTCAAATATTGTATTGTTGACTGGGTTTATGTTTAAATTTTGTATTATTAATATTTGGTAGAAGTTCGATCGTAATTATATGTGGAGTCTCATTTGAAGCGATTCAATAACAATATAGTACCGCTACTTTGAGCCAGATATCGTCGCAATCTTGAAAGTATGAAAAAATAAGACCTGGCACGCCTGCCTTAACTTTCTACGCGCGCGGAAAATGTCTTTTGCCAGCTGGTCTGGCAAAAGTCTGGATCGTAATCGCGAGCCAGCTGCATGCCAGATTTATGCCATACCAATGCCAGACTTCAGAAGTATGGCATTAGTATGGCATGCACCTGGCAGGCATCTGGCCCGTGCTTACAATCCAGACTTCTACCAGATTATTGCCAGACCAGCTGGCAATATTTTTTTCCACGAGGGTATCTTTATATAGTCCAAAATAAGAATGTAATAAATCGTTATTATTGAAAAAATAAAATATTTGACCCGCAAGGAGGGTAAGAGCTATGCATACACCAGCTATGCATACAATTTCATGCTGTTTGCGCACAGCAACTCCATGCTATGAAAGCATGTGATGTCTTTATGTAACACGGGCATTAATTGTAGCAACAAAAAGGCTATACTGTAATTGCATGTAGTGAATCCATGCTTTCAACGTATGAAATTTCTTTCGGTGTAGAAGGATTAATCGTTTCGAACAAGATTTATTATATAATTACGATCGAACTTTACCTAAGGTAAGTTTGTTTAGTTGTACTAATATATTTGGAGTTTCGTTCTTGCGATTCAATAACTATGTAAATCTTTAAACGAAATACACAATTTTTATTCATTCATTAAGGTTTTTATAGCATTGGAATCCTGAGTTAAACATTCCAAGCAATTCCATTGAATAAAAGTTGCTAAATTGAAATCGCGCCAAAATTTCCAGGCAGAGACATACTATTTCCTTTCAAAACACTAACATAACCAAGAATTTCCTTTTTCAATGGAACGAAACTGGAAATATTCATTTTCATTTTGAGAACAAATCTTTAGCAGAAAATTTTCCAGTTTTTTTTTTGCTTGTATCTTAAAAAAAAAAAAAATATATCTCTAATTGAAAATTTCGGTTACAAATTTCCAGCTTATTTCACTTTAGATCTCTTCAGTTGAAACTACTACTACTTTTGTGAAAATGCGTCAAAACCTGACACTTCCGAATTACGTCCCTAAATGAAATATTCGACATACTTAAGTATGTCGAAAATTGGCGTTACACCTTGAATCAGATAAATCACAACAAACGGGAAAAGTATTTCGCAATCTCTTGGATTTAGTGCGAGCGATTGCAAGGCCATAAAAACTGATACCAATTCCAGATAATTTATGTGGAATTCCATCTCTTTTGATTCCCAGAAACCTTGAGCTCTTGCTCCCTCGTAATAGGCCTCCCAGACTGTACCGGAAGCATCCTAAGAATTTCTCAAGCAAAAACCTGCTGTTGGTTGGATTCACTTTCCTGCCTATACTCATTTTCCACTAAGTAAATACGGGTTCTAATACACGAAATATTATCATAATAAATTCAAACTCATTATTGTTGGGTATCAAATTCATAAATTTGAATATCTTGAAATCTTTTTAATGTTAGCGTCCATTTGGTACCGTTACGATTAAACCCGTAAAACTTGACTTTGATTAAACCCGTAAAACTAGACCATTGTCGAATGCTACTCGGATTTTGAGTTGCGAATTTTTCACAGCTTGTTGAATCTTGTCTATTTTATTTTGTAATAAGCTAATCTGTTGCGAATCGCATATAATGCACAGCAATTCCACAGAAGTATACGGAGTTAGCTTGATTTTATTATAATTAATCATGAAAACCAGAAACTCAAACAAACAAATATGCTCTTGACTATTCTCCACACATTTGTCATTCGATGATGTCAAAAATAATAAATGGTTTTGATGATTTCCTGATATACTATCCCAATGGAATACACTTGTAGTAACGGTTCCGTTTTCCGACTTTTGAAGAGGCTTTTGATCCATTTTGACTTATTGTTCATAGTCTTTGTCGACACTAATTTTTCTGTTAGACTTCCATTAAACAGCATTGAATCCCAAATAGAATTCTTGAGTACGACCTTTTATTTTTTAGGCCCTCTCACTCTCTCTCTAGAAGCATATCCATACTCGCGATATGCACTTACTCGCGCTCACGCGGAGTATCGCTTGACAATTCAAGTCGACCGTTCCGTTACGCTGAAAAGTGGTTACGCACTTTTCAAATATTGCGACGGCCAAGTAAAATTTATTTTACACAGCGTCGGTCGCAAACAAAGGTAACACCCCCTTTAGAATATTATTGACTGTGCAAAAAGAACTTCTTTATTACGAAATTTCAAGTTTAACACAAAATTTAAAGTTTAATACAAAATGGTCATCGAATTGGTCAAAAGTAGGGGCAAAGGATACATGCATCACATTGGTGGTTACTTATATTGCAAGAATTCAGAACTTAAAGGTATTATTAAATGGTCTTGTAAACGGAAACGTGAATGTTACGCCTCTTCAAAAACATCTAGAAAAGGCATGTTACACTCGTCCGAGGAAGACCTGACATCTCGACGCACAAATATCCGCCAAATGTAAAAGAGGTCAAGACTCTACAAATAATAGGTTCTTTAAAAACAATAACCACCGAAAATCCGGAAGCTCCGCTTATCCGCTTATCCAATCGTTTCGCAATCTGAATCAAGTTTTTGATGCCATGTTAGCTGAGTTACACGACAAATTAAACTCGAGAAATACCATTACTCGTTGGAGATTTAAATTTAAATTGGCCCAAATTCCTGATAAATATAAGCCCTCTTTAGGCGGTTAATTTAGCAATAAACTACAAAATATACGTATTACTTAATTTGGAATTTATTTAACCTTCTGACCCATGGTCGCACCACAAAAGTGCCACCTCACTCAAACTCGTTTATTTTCTTTAAAAAATGAAGGTTTTTAAATAAAAGTTGGTAGCTAAGGGTTTTTGGGGTCGCTAAACCCCCCGGCCTAAAATGGCGGATCTAATACGGCGTGTCAAAAGTTAGATTTTAATCGGATTGATTTTCTTTTTATCACTTTATGACAAAAAATTGTCTATGGTGAATTTTTTACATCGGTGAATACGAATCTAAAGATTTTCAAAATTCAAAATGGCGACCAAGATGGCGGGCCAAAATCTACAAAAATGAACATTTTACAATGAAACTTACTATATGGGATTTTTTTATTCGTAGATCACGAATATGAAGTCAGATTTTCAAAATTAAAGATGGCGGATCCAATATGGTGGACCAAAATCTTAAAAAATTTTGAATTTCAAGAATTTGACTTCATATTCGTGATCTACGAGTCAAAAAACCCTTATACAGAATACTCTTACACAAAAACCCTTAACCCTTACCGAGTTTCATAAAAAAAAGTTCATTTTTATACGTTTTGGTCCGCAATTTTGGTCGCCATTTTGAATTTTAAAAATCTGACTGCAGATTCATATTCAGCGACCTCAAAAACCTCTATATACAAATTTTGATGAAAATCGATACATTATAGAAACGTATGGGTCAAAAGGTTAATCGTAAGAGACACATATCTTCTGTACGGTACCATACCAGGGTCTATAACAAGTGGGAAAAACGGGAAAAGCTATAATTATGCGGGAATTTTTTTTCTGGCGTGAATTTTTTGAAATTTTAATTTTATCTTAATTAAAGTGCAAATTCACTTTATTTGAAGAAATTATTTGCTTATTTATTAAGTGTTTCGTTTGGGTCAGAAATACACCAATCCTGGGACATAAAAATTGGCGAAATTTCAAAGTTTGTATTCGAGCGCTACTTTCATGTTATTACATATATTTGGACCCTCAAATATTTGATCCCTCAAATATTTGGACTCCCAAATATTTGACCCCCCAAATATTTGGACCCCTATATATTTGGCACTCTCAACAGGGTGTATAACAAGCGGGAAAAACGGGAAAAGCGGGAATTTTTTGAAATTTTAGTTTTATTATAATTAAAGTGCAAACTTACTTGATTTGTGGAAATTATTTGCTTATTTATAAAGTGCTCATTTATGCATGGAAAAAATTTTACAACTGTATTGATAGGTGTCATTTTTTTCGAGGAAAGCAGCAGAGCAAATAGTTCAATCTAACCTAACCTTTGATAGTATCAGTTTAAGTTCGGACTTGTTTAGATTTGCACTAGGAAATTTGTTCGTCGTCTGAAATAAGGAAGATTAAAAAGTAAGCTTGATTTGAAAAATTGTAACTGGAAATGAAGTTTAAACAAAATTTACTTTATAGTCTACTCATTTCAATTCTAGTACATTGAATTTCTTTATGTTATACGGGAAAACGGCGGAAATTTTACGGGAAATCAGTTTTGAAAGATTGTTATCCACCCTGCATACACGAAATATCACATGACCTAATATCACGGACAAAATATCGCAAGACAAAATAACAAATGGATAAATTTATGGATAAATTAACATTAATAAACAATAAATGAACATTAAAAATATTCGTTATACACTGAGAGAAATGACAACTTTATAATAAGAATACTTTTTTCTTAAAGCGTTCCCTTTTATGTTTAGAAAATATCCTTTTATTAATAGAACATTAATTTCATGTTAAAAGAATCAATCAATCTCAATCACAACTGAAATCGGGTTGTGAAACAATTTCCTCTAATTATAAGAGGATTTTCATCTCACACTTATAAACGATAATGTAACCTTAAATTATGTGTAAGCGAACTAAGAGTCGCCAACTATAATCGTTTTCGATTATTATCGATTCAAAGCCCAACATTATCGATCTCTTTGATGTCAGTTAACTCAAC
>JABFOV010006151.1:0-11049 GCA_022817685.1 Aradophagus sp. ZL-2020
TATATATATATATACTGTGTGTATTTTGACGGTACAGTTTACAGTGGCGAGGAGGTCACAAACTGATGGCGCCCTCTGTACCTCAAAATCTCTTATATTTACTTCCAACGTGTTCCTATGTTTCAATTTCTTTGTTTACCTCTTTCTTGGACAATTCTAATTGAAATAAGGAAACGAAAAGAAATGTATAGAATTGAAAAAATGTATTACCATTGATTTTTCTTCAATTTTAGTACCACATCAACGAACTTTTCCGAACGTTCACTGTCCGCCATCATACCTTACATTCGTTCGCGCCATTTGATCGTCTAATCAGTAAACTTCCAAGGTTGTTTAGTATCGGGAGACCTTAGCACGAAAAGTTAATAAATAAATATAAATATATAAAAAAAAAATAATAAAGAAGCAATGATGAGTGCGCGATGCTGATGAGATTCGATGTTAAACAACCGTCACAGTGACTTATTTCTCACAAGACACATACTCCAATCCATTTCTTATAGTAAGATGTCCCCACGCTTAAGGTTTACATTGGATTTCCCGGAATCGCCACTGCGACTTTACCGATACCAATCGTTCTTTTTCTCCCCATTTATCATCATCGATGCATTCTCGACACCCCTTGACCAAATGCTACTTTCCTTTCTCTCTTTATTTTGGTTCCATTTTCGTATCAGGAACAAGGTCCACGAGAACGAGTCTGGTCGTGGTCAATAATTCAGAGATGGATCCTGAAGTGATTGGGAATTTTCGTTTGAATGTTTGAACAAATGTTGTCGATGTTGACTTTGTTCCTGAGGGAGGCGAACAATCAATTGGCGAAAGCCGGTTAAGTTTGCTTTATTGTCGGACAAAGCAAGACAAGAAGTAATTAATTGTAAAGCCGTAGTTAAATCTAGTGTAAAGTTTGGTTACCATCTTCATTCACTCGCCTTTCGTTCCCATTTGTGTACTGACGTTTGTTAATATTAATCGCTTCCAATCTACATAGGATTTTCATTGTGTCTTGACATAGAACCATTATCACTGATCCCGCAATCTTGTCGACCAACCATCAATAACTGTCCTGCGATGATCTCCCAGTAGCTGAATAATGAAACTGATGAACTAAATGATTGAATTAACTTGCAATTTTTAGAGCGAGGAATCTTTCAGTCTTCTTATACCCTAACAAAACAATTGGTATAGAATCCTGTATAGGAATTTGTTACAGGTCTTTACATAGGAACCTACTTGGGATTGGGATAGAAGCCCATACCATCTGAAAACCAATGTAGACTACCATGTGGGTATGATTAGATCGAATTATGGGAATCGAATTATGGGATTATTATCTTATATGGGAATTTAGATAGGTTACTAGATGGTGTGGGTTTCTACATAGAATGCCAAATGGACTCTTATGTAGGTTCTTACGCGGGTATGGTTTGATCAATTTACTACTCATATGAAAACCCAAATAGGTTCTAGATGGTGTGGATTCCTATGTAGAATACTACATAGAATCCCAAATGAATTTTTATGTAGGTTCATACATTGGTGTGATTTGATCAAGTAACTATTTATATGGAAACCTAGATGGGTTCCTAAGTAGTGAGGGTTCCTACATAGAATTCCCAATAGATTCTTATGTAGGTTTCTGCATGGGTATGATTTGATCAAATTATTACTCATATAAGATCCCAAATAAATTCTAGATGGTGTGGATTTTTACATAGAATAGAGTCCCAAATAAATTCTTATGTAGGTTTCTACATTGGTATGGTTTGATCAAATTACTATCTATATAGAAATCCAGATAGATTCTTAGCTGGTGTAGGTTCCTACATAAAATCCCAAATAGATTCTTATGTAGGTCCCTACGTGGGTATGGTTTGATCAAATCACTACCTACATAAGGATCTAGATAAGTTCTAGATGGTGTGGATTCCTACGCAGATTACTACATAGAAATCCAAATGAATTTTTATATAGGCTTCTACATTGGTATTATTTGATCAAGTAACTATTAAAATGGAAACCTAGATGGGTTCCAAGATAGTGTGGATTCCTACATAGAATCTTAAAAAAGTTCCTATGTAAACTCCTACAAACTCCTATATAAGATCGTATATAGACATGTTTATAAGTACACAATTAAAGAATAAATTTAAATATTCTTTTACTATAGTGGTTCCATCTACGGCTGAAGTATGCACTTTTCCATTTATGACATTTTTAGATTACTCCAGAAGCGAAAATTCCAGTAAGAAAGAATAAAATGTACGCGGTACTATTAAGGAATTCATTACAAAAACTTAGATAGAAGTTCTTAAATTCTAATTAGGAACACATTGAACCTAAAAACCTGTCTAAAGTCTCGCATGATTGATAATTTTATCGATCCAAAACTGTGTAGAAATTTGAATAGAATTCTGAATAATTTGATTTTCTATTTCGAATCATATGGGGTCCATATTTAGGATCAATTTCGAACTCATAAAAAAAATCAGTTTATAATAGATGGATTTTTGTTAAAATTCACTTCTAAATTCAAACAAAATTTTTTACTATTTTTTTTACTTTCTTTTTTTTTATAAAATTCCTATGTAGGTAACTACATAAGTTTATTTCTCAATGAATTTTTTTACACTAGGAAGATAATGTAATGACGTCATAAATGGAAAAATGTCTTTTTTTCTTGAGAATTAAAAAGTGGTAGTTTCTTCCCACAGAATAGATGTAAAAAAATACAGTTTTTATTGCACGTGTTATACAAAACTGTTCATACTCACACGGAAAGAAAAATCAACTGATTTTTGATTAGAAGTTCATGGAGGAATAACGGATTGCTACTCTATTTATATTTTTTAGGATTTAAATTTTCATCTGGAAATCAGTTGATTTTTTTTCCAGGTAGTGAAATTGTAAATACATAAATTCAGTCTGTGTTCATTTCTTAAGTGATTCGAATCAAATTGTATTGAATTTAATATGAAAATAAAAATTGTTTAGTTTTGTGGAAAAAAACTTATTGAATGTATATCTTGCTCAATTCAGCAATATTAATCTAAGATAATTAAGGTGGAACATTGATGAAAAATTTAGCATTTGTTAAAATAACTGTAACTTTTTAATACTTTAGGATGTATATAAAAAAATAATCATAAATATCAATTTACTAAAATATTAATATATCAGATATTTCAGTTTTATTGGATTACCGTACTAGTGTTTCAAATTGTTTAAATACTTTATATTCAATTTTTTGAATTATAATATCAACATCTGACAAAACTTTTTGAGAAATTAAAAGTAACTGTAATTTAGTTGATATTACAAATCATAAAAAATTTTTTTTTAATCAGATGTTAAATAATTTTGTTCATAATACATTTAATATAACTTATATATATATTATGAATAATATGAAATATATTAACGTATTAACGAATGTTGAATTTTTTAACCGTAGATTTTCTTAATACTAATGCAAAAACTCAATTATCTTTGTCATTAAATACTGGTCAGTATTTATTAATCGAAGTCGAACAAATTTTGGCTGTTGGGGTACTTTTTCATTCCCTTCATTTACCATGACTTGAACCCTTCCTTCCATTCACTCCAGTTAAATTTTTGTTCGAGTTTTCTTTCTATCATTGTCACATCCATTTTGTTTCTCTTCATTTTTTCTTTCTTTTTTTTAATGTAAATTAGATACACACTATTTCTTTTTTTTTGTGGTACTTTGTCTTTCTCATTCCACTGCTACTGTCTTACTATGAGGATTGGACTGAAGGTTTTGTCTTATGTACTTTTCTTCATTGACGAACCAGTTTTTGTTGTTTCCATTTCTTTCCATACATACATGTATATAATAATACCAAACTGTCAGCATGACTTTGACCGTTGTTGCATGCCGTCCATCATCTGTAACAAATGTTCCATATTACATTTTGACTCAATAAATGAATTTAAAATACTTATTACAACAGGTTACCAAATTATTTTCTTTTCGGTAACCCACACAACCAACATTTTCAAAATGATATCACGGTGATGTCTTATGATGATACAAATATGATAAAAGTATTTAGAAAATATTTGTGTATTTTCAACTACGTTTTATTCCTTACAATGATATTACCATGTGATATTATTGTGATATCATGATCACTGCGACATTGCGGTAAAATCATTGAGTGATATCACTATGACAATGCAATGAAAACTATGGGGGACCGTTAAAATGTGAAACTTATGTGATACACACATGACGTCACTGTGATATCATTGTGATATCACTGAAAAATTCTGGTTGCGTAAAAATAAATTCTCAGCACTGCATGTCAATTAGTGTTTTCCATTACTTTTTTTTTTAATTTCATCTTCTGATAATTACAAGTCCAACTATCAGACTGGGTGTCTATATTTTAAGTTGCTTTCTTTTCAGTTACATTTCTTTCATGTTTAGTAACTTTTATTTACAGTCTCAGCATAAAATATGTAAAAAACAAATGGTCATACTGTAAAGCTTTTTCCTTCTTATTTGTTAATTTCAATTCAACTACATTTCATCTCGTTTTATATCATTTTAACTGTGCTCAAATAATTCAGGAAACAGTGAGGTAATACATCAGTTTTTGGTTTTTGGAGCCTCAATGTTTTTTCTACCTTGGTTTTTCGTTTGTCTTTTTTTAAGTTGACTAATACTGGACGACAGATGCCAATTGTTAAAGAGACCCAAATGAGTACAGACTTGTAACACGCACAACACAAACGCATAACCGACCACAGGTAATTATTTTATGTCTAACACCATTTCGTTCCCATTTCTCGTCCATTTTGTTTCTTTAATTTTCTTTTTGTTTTTAACCGCCGTATACGTTAACATGCCGCTTGGTTGTTAGAGGCTTGCACTCGCATGCGCATGTGTTATTACCGTTAATAAGGTCTTATGCCTTACCATCGTACGATTTAGTAATTTTTTGAATCGACATCCCAGTTGCTTTTCAATGATGGATATTATTGTTGTAGTTACTTTTCAATTTATACCCTAGTTATCGTCGAAGAGGTATTCAAATCGTGATCTAGATACCATTTGAAAAACGTCCCGAGTACTTTTTTTTTATTGATGTTTATAATTTATTTAGAAAAATTTAGTTACAAAAATAACTAGGGAAATTTCGCTAAGCTGAAGAACGAGAATAAGGCAAGGACCAATAAAAACAAATTTTCTAATCAATCGTTGCCTCGAATACACGCTCAGATTAAAGGCATCGTCGATCAGTGTTGCCAGACTTAAAATCCTGAGACGTCAAGGATCTCATATGGATTTTTTCATAAGTACATTGCTAAACAAAAATGGGAAAAAAAATCTTAATTTTGCACGGTACTATTATTTTTTAACAATGTACCTGTTCAAATTTTTACATAAGAGTTTATTACTATCATTTAGAGGCAGTTTGGCAACACTGGCGGTGCATGAAAATCGCATGTCACATATCAGTGCTGCCAATTCCGTAAGGTCTTACATTAGTGTGAAATGCGACTGGAAGCTTAGTTGCCGTTTGACTAGGTGTTGGCATTACTGTAGTACACACACATTTACAGTACAATACTATACTGGAACGTTCGGTAAGTCCTGGGCGCCTTTTTAACAAATGTTCTTTTCTAATAATAAAATTCATATTAGATTTCAATCAAGTTCAAAATTTTGTTATTGTACTTATATAAAATTACTATATTTTATTTAAGTTGAAAGCAAGATGACAGTTGTTAAGTTTCCTATCCTGCACGAACTGCAGCGCCTCTACCGAAGAAGGTTGGAATTAAAAATCAACTACAACGCCTCTATACGAGAGGACTCGAAATAAAAATGCTTTGCAAATTAAGGAAGCTTAACAACACTGAACAAGATTTAAAAAGGAATAAGAATAGAAAAAAATACATGAAATTTGAAAAAAAAACTGGTTAGATGGCGTGTCAGTAATTTACCGAACTACGGCTGATATTACATTAAACACTTAGACAAGCAAACACAGCGTGATGAAAATTGTTTAATGCGCCAACTAACGATTGCTTCCTCTTTTTACCACAGACAACTGCCCCTGTGCCAGCGGAACGCACTGTCGTGGGGTCAGCGGGCGTCGCTGGGGGAAGCGGGCATGCCGAGCCATCCGCCACCCATCAGCAGCGTCCGGAGAACGCACTCGACGCTCTGTTAGATGAACTGCAGACATTTTCGCGACCGGCCTCGTCACTGAGTCACACTGCTGAGTTACGCAAGGGTAGCGTCGACTCAGGCGCCGCCGGGTTAACAGTCACGACCGGGATACCACCCGGTGGGTCTTTGCGCCGGCTACACTCATATCCGTCAAGCTCGGACACGGACACCTCGCCCCCGATCGGCCGACTGGTTCAAACAGACGGGCTGGCGCAGGCGCAGAAGGCGACGGTGGCGCCACCCGCGGTGCCCGAGCGGAACGCCGAACTGCTGCAGATGGCGCAGGGGCGACGTGTGCCCCCGCCCCCGCCTCCGCGCACGAGCTCACGCTCGCCATTGGCCAGTCCAACGAGCCCGCAACTGCCGCCCCGCAATCCGAACTCTGTGACACCTGGCGGCACGTTGCGTCGCGCGCGCAAAGACGCCAAGCCGCCGATGGCGCTGCCGTCGCAGCCGCAACTCGCGCCCACCGTCTCGGTGACCGCGGCGCCCAACGACGATGGCACTCCCAACCAATTGGTCATTCTCTCGACTTCTAACTCCAGTTCCTGCGAGAGCATTAACTCTCAAGAGGGCTTACAGAAGAAGGGTCGCCAGGAGCAGCTCGAACAACGTCATCAAGAGCTGTTGCGAAAACAAAAGGCCCTCCAGGAACAGTACGCCCGGCTGCAGCAGTTGCAGCGTAACACCTCGGGACTCGCGACCGTGCCCCCCACCCCGCCCGATCTGCTTAAGAAGACCGGTTCGGAGAGCAATCTGCTTGCCAAAATGGGTCTTGGTATGAGCACCGCAAGCTCTGGCTCACTCACCAGTCTCACTAACAAGCTTGGCCAAGAAAAGAACAATGGCCAGGCCACTGCGCCCCCTATTAATAGTACTGGCGCCACTACCGCCGCCACGGTCACCACGGCGAACAGCAACGGCAACAATGGCCAGCAGACTACCGTCAACAAAATCTACGAGACGGACATTCTGTGACCGACTGCCGTTGCTGCTGCACGGAGCAGCAGGGGTGCCAATCGTGCGGTCCTAGTTGCCGTCGGCTAAGGTGGCGCTGGCGTCACTGCCGACGCGCACGCCTGCTTGCGCGCCCACCAGCGCGCCTCCTACCGGTTCTGTCTAGTATTAACTAGGATAAGACAGAGTTATATTCGGTTTCTATTGGCGTCAATAAATATGCGGTATAAGGGTTACAGCTCTTATGAAAGCTTTTATAAAATCATATCTTTGGGCAAATAATGTTTTGACATTAACTTTATCCAATTTATTTTGAACGTTAGGATATCTTTTTGGACTTTTCAATGGTTTGAACTTTTTTTTTCAATATTCATATGTATAATTTTTTGGTATCAAATAATAAAGCATTGTTTTAATTTGAAATGATATATTTTTTTATTACTTCTGTAATTTTTGTGTATTGTAATTTATACTAATTTGTTGCACTTGAAAATTATGAAATATTTTTTTTAAGCTTCCAATATGGTTCAATAGGTTATTCAACAAGGGTAAATGAACCTGTGGGAAGGTGTAATGGCCTGGCGTCGCATTGCAGAATATCTTTACTCCTAGGTAAATAAAATTTATCTAGTTCTAAAGAGAGTCTAGTTGTTTTATATTATACAGTTTTATATTATTTTTTACATCTAGCAGTTACATTACGATTGTAAGAATTTCATTTGTATTGGTACATACATATAGTTTATGCTATGAACTAACAATTCTGATACATCAGTCTTTTTAAACTTAGTCGGTATCTATTTCAAGCGAAATTTTGGAACTGTTTATGAAAGCAAAGACACTGAAATGCTTCGAAGTTACTATAAAACTTACTTTTTACAGGTAAAAATTGAATGGGGTAAAACGGTTCCAGAGTCTCGATTCAGTATAATCTAACGCTAACTAACAAAGGCTTGCTTCAATGTCGAATAAGCGACTTTTGAAAATTGAAATCTTGACAAGGAACTTTATTTATCAAAAGTCTAGTTGATATTGCCACCAGTGGTGCCACTCGACTTGATTTTTTTTTTGTTTGTTGCAAATTGCAGAAGATGATGATAAAAAAATATAAAAAAAAGCGAGCGTTACCTTACTGGTGGAGTAAGTGTAGCCACTCATGACCCCAGTAGAAAACGATTGGTACCCCTGGCCATCAGTTTCCCGCCCTGAAATGTAGCTTAAATAATCGGCGGTAACAAACCACAGAAAAAGAATCCATTAAAATCTATTAAATTAACGGAATTCATGAAAGTGGAAGTCAAGTATGACTTAGTTATATGTCTTGAAAAAAATTATTTTACTAGAAACAAAGTTTAAATACTTTAGTAGATTTTATCAATAAGGTATTTCGAACTAATTATTTGAATGTTCTTCTTTGTCTATTGTAGAATATTCGTTTTAGTTATTGAAAATATATTCTACGACTAGAAACGAAAGCATTTCTTAATTCTATTAATATCTTTTTAATGGATTTCTGTGGATTCTTCATCATTGAATCTAAATCGGCAGAGCGTTGCTGGAACGAAAACGCAAGGTGCATTTTGTACAAATTGGCACTGTTGCAACTGCATCACACGCTGCACTACATGGCGCGCTAGTTCGCTTAATTTTAACAGCGCGACTCGCAGGTGGCGCCATCAGCCATACGATTCACCCGTGTCACGAAACAAAAATTCCAAACGTCGAAAAGCAAGAGAAAAAGGTGACGTTTCCCTTGTCAGGCCTAGAACGCCGGTGGCGCCGTCTAGCGAGTCGCGCTATACTTGCAATTTGTATTGTTTCACACCGATTCAAAATAACGCGACGTCCGAATCGTCGCGTTTTGCGATTGTAAATATTATTTCGTTTCGTAGGTGGCGCGCGCAACGACACTGGCATGTAATTGTAATAGGGGCGGGGGTGGTGTATTAAAATGGCGGGGGACTCGAGGAAGTCGTTCACCGGAACGATGCGACGGCGAAAAAACGTGTACAAGGCTGAAGCAACGAAGCGGAAAAGCAGTGCATGTTCAATCGAATTTACTATACTTGCGCACGCGTTAGCGATCGAATTAACTATTCATGTAATACGTAAATAAACGGGGTGTCGAAGATGGCGTATAAACCCAGAATGAGGAGTGCTAAGACGTGAAAAGCAAAAACGATGGTAATTTTAAAATGAAAAAAGGAAAAAAAATAGGCAAATAGACGTTAGATGGGCTGAGGCGAAACAGAATAAATGTTATAAGATAAAGTAAAGGGAGGAAAAAAGGAGACAGATGTCGCTCGTAGCGGAAGTGCGAAGTGAAGGTTCTTCCTAAGATAATACACGCGTTAAAGCGACATTAATTGAACGTTTGTGTTGCTCCAGGATTTAAAAATCATTTAAAAGAGTTAAACGAGGCATAATGGAGTAAAACGAATTACAGTAACCGCGACACTTCGATCGACGTTGTTTCGACTTTAAAGCAAGAAAAAAATGTCAGGGAAAGAAATGTACGTTACATGAAAACATTGCTCGGTTCTGGCTGTTATGTGATCCGGTAGACGCAGTTATAATTGTGCTACTTGTGTGAAGATACTCCGATTTAAATCTGAGTGCGACGGTCAGATTTTGCTTGTTCGTTTACAAATTTTGCTGACTTGATTTCAGAAATTGCGTATTCAAGTTTTGTAGATAATTTATTGACGTTAAAAAAATTAACGTAAGTTGCAAAATTGAAAATCGTTTCGGATGAATTATTTTTATAATTAAGTATAATTGATCGACATTAGAGTCGAGGTAATGAATTTTTGGTAATTTAATTAATTTTTTTCATAATTTTATCTTAGATAATAATACGTGTACATATTATTACATTTTTTTCAATAATATTTATTCTTTTTCAACATATTCAATACGTTTTTGTACTGAATTAATTAACTGAAACATTATTTACTCTAGTTAATTTAATTATTTTACATCGATTTATATAAAAATAGAAGTAATTATCGCAAAAGACACTTCTTTGCGTTCCAATATTGACGCGAACTTTTGCAAAGGAACAATAAGCGATTCAAAATTATCCTTAAATAGATGTGTTGAATGAACGTAATAGATGTGAAGAATCTTTATACATATTCTATATATAAAAAGACAGATCGATGTGACAATTTTTCTACAAGCAGTCACAGACTTTTTGTTGTAAAAAAGCGAATCCAAATAGAACCATTGAAATTTCACATTTTTATGATTTAATATATTTTCTCAATTTTTTTTTAATACTTACTAAACGCAATGCTTTCTCTTTTTACATTTCAATGCAATAATTAATACATATAATAAAATTGTATTTGATAATAAAATTGTGAAAAAGCTTATCGATCTCTCTTTGAATATATGTCACTATATATACACTTCAAGCATGTTATCTTTTTAAAAGAAAAATTCGTCGACGTCTGTTGCATCGAACGTTATTGAAATATTAAGACAGACAGTGATATATGTTGAAACGAAGTTTTTTAACACGTTTTCCGTGCACGATAATCATTGTTATCTCCCACGTTAAAAAAGTAACAAAAAGAAAAGAAGATGTATTTGTTTTTTGAAAATATAGTGTATATTTCGGAATGTTTGAAATGGAGCGATTCTTCTAGTAAAAAATTAGAACCAGAAATTATTTCATTCATTTGATCTAATTTGCATTAGTTTCATTGATCTACGATTAAGCGAATGAACAATTAAGTAATAAATGAAAGGTAAAAATATAAAATAACAATGCGAACGAAATTTCGCTCCAAATTTGATTCCATTTCAAAAGCCTTCCCATATACAAGCATACATTTATAATACAAATAATAATATTGATATCGATTTTGATTAAACGGAAG
>JABFOV010006152.1:0-11049 GCA_022817685.1 Aradophagus sp. ZL-2020
CTTGAAAAACAGTCAAATTTTCGTATTTTTAAAGTTTCATGTAACCTGGAGGACCGGTTACAGGTTCGCGCAATCGACGCGACTTGCACAGCGTGCTTCGTTTTTGTCAGGAGAACAATGGAAAATCGTTTCCAGCCATCTGCGACCCCTTGCATTTTCATAGCACGGAAATTTCGCTGTTTTACAAGTTTCATGTAACCTGGGGGACCGGTTACAGGGTCGCGCGATTGACGCGACATACACAGGGTTTTTTGTTTTTTTGAGGAGAACAATGGAAAATCGTTTCTAGCCATCTTCGACCCCTTGCATTTTCATAGCACGGAAAAATACGGAAATTTGACTGTTTTTTGAGTTTCATTTAACCTGGGGGGCCGGTTACAGGGTCGCGCGATCGACGCGACATACACGGATCGATTTCTTTCTTGAAGAAGAACAGTGGAAAACAAAAAAAAATTTTCGAGCTAAAAACGATTTTTTCTTCAACCCTATATTTATAAATAGTAATAAAAAGACAATTTTATTAATTCATAAGAATCAACATTAAAGACAATATATTGTTTAACGTAAATTTTCATATACAGTCGATTTAATCATTAAATATTTTTATTACGTATTTATTTTTATTTATTATTCATTTTTGATAATTTAAACTATTCTTCTTAGATTCATTTTGAAAATTGAACTAAACAAGAATGATATACAAGAAAGAAAACAAAAAAAATTTTGTGATTATTAACAAATTTTTATAAATAAATATTAATAAATAACAAACAAACGAAAACAAAAAAAACTAGTTAATAAATAACTTTTCAATAAACAATATTATTAATATTATCAATAACCGAAGAAGCGAAAAGTATCTTGAAATTCAGTAAAAAATTGTTTTCGATTTTTTCAATTTGAACAAAATGAAATTTAAAAATTTTCTATAAAACTAATTTTTCACAAAAAGTCATTTTAAAACTTACAGTTCTAAATTTTAAAGAAACCAAAGAAGAAAAATCAAAATTATAATTACAAAACGGTTACTTTCAAAAATGATATGCATTGATATTACTCAAAGTACTTATTAATGTAAACAGTTTGTAACATTGTACAAGTCTTTACATTATCATTCGCGCAATTAGTTACATAAATTTAAAAAAATTATGAATATTAATAAATTAATTACGTTTACATAAAACCTACTTGTGAAGTATAAGATTCATATCATATTATCGACGGTAATTATTGAAATACAGTAAGTCTTTTTTTTCAAAAAATGAAACGTTTATTAATAACAATTCATGCGACGGACAAAATTTGCTTACAAAACTTAAATTGACGCTGATGAATCTTGTTACTTTTTCTTCGAACCACCTTTTTTTGAACCTGGCAGTGGAATTCCCGTCAAATCCGCTAATTTCTGCTTTAATTGCAAAAGAACACTCACTTCCGGTTTCCATTTAGTCTCATCTCCAGTGGCTTTCAATTTTCGCACACGATCGCCCTGAAAAATTATATTAATATTTATAAAATTGTAAAATTTTTAAATTAATTTGAATATCCAAATATTTCTTTTAATATTGTAATTTTTTTGTTTTTTCAGTATGACAAATAAAACTATTGATTTGGACTATTTTTCAAAAAATGACAATATTTCTTAACATATGTTGATGATTTCTTATAATTTTAAAATTTGGAATTTTCGCCAATTTGTTAACATAATGAAAACAATTTAATACAAACTTATATAGTATTAAAACAATTAAAATATTATATACAATTACAACAAACTTCATTGTGAATTGATTGTAAGTATATTTTTTATTTATATTCCAATTTCACTCAGATTCTTAGGCATAATTGTTTTTAACGTGAAGGAATCTTTGCAAAAATTCCAAACTGGAAACGGTTCACAGGTTAAATCGTCATCGAACAATATGTTAAAATTGCAAAATAACTTATTATTTTTCCATAAAATTGTCATATTCTTTTGTTTTATTAATCATAAAAGAAAACTATACATAACAATTAAAAAATCATAATTCTATGAACATCAAATTGACAAAAAATAAAAAAGTTCACTTTACAAGCGGACTACTCTGATACCAAATAACATCCTCTAATCATAGTAGTAATTCACTATTTAAAAGAATAATCCTTCCAACATGAAGTTTTTTTTTTTTTTTTTTTTTTTAAATTAGTATTCAACAAATATTTAAAATCCTAAATTACTTGTGCTGCAATCATCGCCTCGAGCGACGCAACATCCGACGAATCCACGCCGTTTTCACCTGGAACGATCTTCACTTCCTTCGCATTGATCGCAAGCTTCTCAACTTTGTTCGCCGCTTCCTCCGGGGAACTCTGTCTACCGGCGAATTTTTTTCTCAAACTATTGACAGTGGAATCTTCAATTTTTTTGAACAGTGGTTTCGGCTCTCGAATCTCGTGACCAGTTGGTAGCAACGAAGAAAAGACTGTGGGAATGTAGCCGTATGAGAGTTTTTGGTTTCGGTCTAGACCCAATTGTTTTCTCAGTTCAAGAGCACTTTTCGGCATGTACGGTCCCATCAAAAGGGACAACAGACATGAGACGTTGCAACACAAGCCTACTACAGTTCCAGCTTTTTTCCTGAAAAAAATTAAAGTGAATGTTAATAGAGTTATAAGATCGTATTTAATTTAAAAAATTACTGACAAAATTCATTAATGATTTAATAATTAGTAGATATATAACACAAAAATGTTGAATCATTACGATTAAAATTATAATTGAAATTCAATCAAATGACTGAAAAAAATTCAGTGACTTTCTACTTAAAAATATGTATCAATTTTCTGTTTGTTTAATTTTTTTTTTTTAATTTTATCTTGTTACAAAAGAAAAATCAGACGAATTTAGTAAATACTTTGATATTACACAAAAATATTTTGATATTAACACGCAGAGTTCTTTCCCTTTTTAATATATAAACTGAAAAATGTTAAAATTATAATTATATGATACTTTGTTCCATTTTTATATCTAATATTGTATAGAATCATAGTATACTAAATTCGTACAGCTTTACTTTGTTAAATATGCCTGATTTTTTTTTCGTGTAGATAGATGAATTATATTACTTTTCAATGTACTCGGTTATTTATGAATGAATAATCATTTACAAACAAAGCAATCAATTTTTTAAATTCAAAATCAATAAAATAATAGTTATATGCAATATTACTTGTCCTCGTCATTTCCCTTGATTTTCACCCAAGGCTGCTGAGATTGCATATATTGATTTCCATGTTTCGATATCAGAAGAATGTGTTTTAGCGCGTCTCTCAATTTCACTTGTTCCATAAGGCTAATGTAGCTCGTCAGTTCCTTTTGAATCAAAGCAATCAGAATCAAATCGTCCTCTTCAAGATGTAATTCTGGTATTTTAGAATCGAAGTTCTTCGAACAGAACATCAAGGCTCTGAAATTAAAATTATCATATTTTTTATATGATCATTTGATCTTATTTAATCAAATTCAAACAATTTATAAACATTCTCATTTCAAATAAATTTATTTTCTTAAAATTACTAACGTTTATTAACAAACGGAAATTCAAACAAAAACTATGTGTTTTTATGATGAAAAACGACATCTTTGAACAATAACTTTTTTCTTAACACAAATTTCCAAATTTTAATTTACCAATTAAATTTATAAATTTGTTTCCATCATAAATTTAAATATATTTTATTTAATTGCAGTTTTATTCCGTTTGTTAAAAACGTTGGAAACTTCAAATACATACATATTTTAATAT
The DNA here is from genome assembly GCA_022817685.1 of Aradophagus sp. ZL-2020. Classification (NCBI taxonomy): domain Eukaryota; kingdom Metazoa; phylum Arthropoda; class Insecta; order Hymenoptera; family Scelionidae; genus Aradophagus; species Aradophagus sp. ZL-2020. The sequence continues at coordinate 3,789 of JABFOV010006152.1, forward strand.
TAATACTTATATACGCAATACAGTATTATATCTTCAAATTTTCGGGCAATTTTTTAATTATGGCACAAAACTTTACCTATTGACAAAGTTGCCTAAATTATTTAACAACTCGCTGTTGTTTTTCGTTGCCAAATCTTCCCAATTGAAATTTGAATCCTGAGTCTCGGGTCTGACGTAAGCCAAGTAAAATCGGTACACATCAGCCTCAATGTTGGATTGCTGTGCGTCGTCTCCAAAAACTCCAATGCCTCGGGATTTCGAGAATTTTGTATCTTCATAATTTAGGTACTCTAATAAAGACAATAATTAAATTAGTTAATAATATATGAGTGTGAAAATATGCATAACATGTAATGAATAAAAACAAAATTAAAACTGCGTGTTATGAAACAAGAAAAAAATCTTATTTATATTATTAAGTGGATTATTCTTAAAGTAGATTTCAGTTTCTTTGAATATAATTCATTTATAATTATAAAAATGCGTCTTTAAGACTGTAGTTCAAATTAATAAATTGAAGTAAGTAAAGAAAAAATGAAGAAAAAAAAAGAAAGAATACAAAAATGAATAAAAAAAGAAAGAAAGAAACTATTTTGTACTAATTTATATTCGAATCTCACTTAAAGCACTCTCGCTTAAAGCATCCGCTCATTTAAATTACCAGAATCCTCCCTCTTATCGTCAAAAATTATATTGTTTGAAAAAACAGCGGAAACCCAAATTAACAAATAAAAAACTTTCAAAAAACAGGCGGTTTTTTCAGACATCAAACATTCAATTAGAATTCAGGTTTGCGAATATATTGCGACACTTTAAGTGGAAGGAAACTTTAAGTGAGATTCGAAGAATAATTGTGTATAATTAAATTTTTACACATTAACAATGAATTTAACCCTATGAAAAATAGGGACCAATAGGAACAATTGTTTCTATTCGCAAATGAAATCGCCTGGAGATGGCACTGACGCTAAGGCAATATGGCGGATATAAAGTATTTATATTATTTTCTCTAATTGCCACCGCGTGGCGCTACTTGCGATCGCGAATTTGTCCAAATTTTTTCATAACATTCCTGCAATCGGATAATATGTGACTCTTGGTAATTCACCTGTAGCCATAATATGTTTAACCATAATCATTCCAGTGCCAGCAGCCAAAATCGTAGCAGGGAACATAATTGCATGGAAAGGTACATTGTCCTTTGCCATAAACTGGTATAGTTCCACGTCGTAGTCGTCATTTTTGGTCCACCATTTCTGGTATTCTTTGCAGTATCTTTTGGTAATACTGATGTAGCCCAACGGAGCATCGAACCATACATAGAACACCTTATCCCGGAAACCATCGAGCGGTACTGGTATACCCCACTTCAAATCACGGGTAATACACCTTTGCTTCAAACCGTCGCGAAGCCATGATTTCGTGATGGTTTGAGCGATCGGCGACCAATTAGATTGGACTTCTGAAACCCATTGCTCCAATTTTGATTGTAACTGTTCAAAGAAAAAGTAATTTGTATCAAGTTCTGTCAAAAATAGTTCATGAGTAAATAAATAATTAATTTCGAAGAACAAAAATTTGTTTAAATAATTGATTATCTCAATAATTTTATGTTAATTATAATTATGATATAATGATTATATTAAAAATGATATGCAATTTTAATAACATTATATTATTGAAAAATAATATAAAATATATTTAATTTTACTTTTTGCAGAAATGATGTTATTATATATATATTCGACTTAAAATGTCGTTTTTTGCATAGAAATTCGTTTTTGATTTAACTTTCATTTTATAATAAACGTTGGACATTGTAAGTGCATCATTTTTTGTTTAAACAACTTACCTTTGGCAGATCTAAGAAGAATTGCGTTGATTGTTTGATGACAGGTCGACTATTGCAGACCTTACATCTGGGATTTTTTAGTTCAGTCGCGTTGACCAGATGACCACAACCATCGCACTGATCACCTCGAGCGTCTTCGTAATTGCAACCCGGACACGTTCCTTCCACGAATCGATCGGCCAAAAATTTGTTACACTTTTCGCACAGCAATTGGTCGATGGATTTTGTCGTCACGTAACCTCGTGATTTTATTTGTAAAAATAATGATTGCACGATTCTGTAAAAAGTAACACATATCTATGTATGTTGAACAATTATCAAAAATATTTGTAATAATCTTAAAACTATTTGCAATTTATGACAATGTTGCAAATTGATATATTATTATAGATATGGTAATGTCTTGGTAATGTCTAAGTTATAAAATATAATAAAATAATATACTTTTAAATATAAAAACAAATGTTGAAATAATTTATAATTTCTATCTCTTTCTTTCTTTTACATGATAAAACTAAGCACATTGATTGGCAATCAAAATTAAATTAATTTGGAGAGGTCTGGTTTATACACCGTTGACTTGTGCACTATATAAGTTATACACGTATATTCAGGGAGATGTTTGGTTTGTACACCGTTGACTTGTGCACCGTATAAGTTATGAACGTATGTTATATATATATATAACTTATACAGTGCACAAGTCAACGGTGAATAAACAAGACCTCTCCATTAATTTTACCTAGTTTCTATACTGCAACAAAAGTTTGCAAATTTAAAGTTTATAATATTTACTACAAAATTAAAGTTAAACTTTTAAAGACAGTCAACGAATTTGTCCCATTTTGAGTGTAAAACCATCTCATTGGTCAGAATTTTAAGTCACACTTTAGTTTACAATACATAATTTATAATTACGAAGTATTTTTTTAGACTTAGAAAAGTTTGCAACGCATTTGAAATTTGAACTTGTCAAAATGTTTACAGTTTTAAGAAAAGTAAACGAATTTTTTGTTTTAATCTTCAGTTGAATATTTTATTTTCAATTGTATTTAATTTTTTTTTTGTTTTCATAAAATTGTTTTTGATTTGATTTCGTTGCAAAAAACGTTACAAACTTTTCGCACATTTTCTCTGGATGCAAGAAATTAAAACACGCATCATTACTCAGTTTGATCCGGAGTAGAAGTACGCCCAAAATAATCAAATCCTATGTCGAACCAACGATAAATATCGTTGTGTATGTGAAAATATTTATCACAAATTTGTTGCGGCGTCAGTCTCTCTTCCAGTGCTTTCGCCTCAGTTGCAGTTCCATATTCATCAGTCCCACTAAACAATCAGTAAATTGATTAACAATAAATCGATTAAGGGGAAATGTCAGTCAAATTTTAACTACCTGAAGGAATAAATAAAAATTCATTATATAATCACTAAAATTAATTTATACATATTTTGCTTTTTTTTTACCACAACTCTCACGTTTTTTGGAATTTTATGAAATTCTTACGAAAGATTATATTATTCATGTGCTTAAAAAAATGTTTCAGGTCAAAACATTAAAAATTATAGTGGTAGTATTTTAAAAATCAATTTTTAAATTATTTACTTAAAAAAATTCACCTGAAGTTATAATCCCTAATCTAAATAAAAATTAATTTTTATACATTTTGCTTCACTTGGTCCTTTTCTACTTAAATATATATACATAATATATAATACTATAATTTCATTTAATTATTCCTTCATGTAGCTAAAATTTCACTGATACCACTTTTTAAATGAAATACAATTAAAAAAGTTTATAAGACAGTGTCATAGCAAAAACTAACCATATATATACTGCATTGTAACGCCTCTGTCTGCAATATCTGTAAAGAAAAATACAAATATTTATCATTATTCACTTCAACGATTTCACATTTTTTATTTAGAAGATATCAAGTTTTTGAACCTAGCAAAAATATCTGCTGAAAGAACACAACCAATAATGTTACCAAGGTGTGGTACGTTGTTCACGTAAGGGAGGGCAGAAGTGATTAGAATGTTTCGTTCACCTTTCTTTGGCAGTCTGAAAAGAAAAAGAAAATTAATTAAAAAAGAGAAACCTAAGAAAGAGATGTGTTTCAAAGTTTCTAATTTCTTTGATTAACGAAAATCAAATCAATAGTATATAAAAAAAAAAAAACGATCATCAATTTATTAATAAATATAATTATCTTACAATAATTTGTTTAAGTTTTTTTTCTTCTTTACAATTTTATCTTTTTCGAATACCTTTTTTTTTTAATTTTATAAAAGAAAATAAAATGAAATATCTTTGGTTTTCTTTAGTATCAAAAAATGAGAATGTAATAATTATTGAATAATATTTTAAATTAATTGTTAACTTTATATAAGAAACTATATGACTTTGAAAGTAAGTAAGAACGTTTTGTTAAACATTTACACGAGGTGAGGACGATCCACGAATTCTGAGTAAGACGTGTTGGTCCAATTCTCTTCAGCCTTGACAAGATCTTCTTTAGTGACATCGTCTTTCGTTTTCACCGGACTGCTTTGTTCGTTGCTCATTTTTGATGACGAACTAGCACCGGTGTACGAATTGATTGGAAACCAAGAGGACTCCTCAATTTGCTTAATTGCTTTCAGACCCCGTTCGATGGTGTATTCTTTTAAAGAATCCTAGAAATAGTACATTACTTAAGTAGTGGGAGAAAAACGTTTTCTACGAGTTGAGTATAGGACTTTACCTTACGAAAGATAGAAACGCCAACTACTCCCACGAGTGACAAAGTCACGAGTGGAAGAAATTGGCATTTTTCTCTCTAGTAAGATAAAATAATTTTTTGTTTTATACAATTTTTATAAACTTCAATCAAAAATTAAAATTCTTGTGACGGTGCGTCCACCTGTCAAAAGACACCGCAATAATTTCGTTCGCCAATCTTTTATTTTGTATTCTTTTTCTTTTTGTTAAAATATATTCTCTTTTTCTCTTCATTGTACGAAAAAAAGAGTATCTTATTTTTCTTTCTTTCCCAAACGAACCCTACCAAGTCGGGCCAGGCGCGAATACTCAAACCGTCGCATTCTATATTCATTTTTTAAGGGAAAAAAAAATATGAAAAAGTTGTGTGATTGAAGTTTTGAACATTAATCGGCAGACAAAAATAAAATCAAGTGGATTATTTTTTATTAAAACATGACAAAGGAATTTGTTTTGCTATCATGAGTCTGCTAGTTTTTATAAATCAGTAATCAATACAAAAAAAATTATTATTTTACTGTTATGTTTTTTATTTTTATTTTTATTTTAATTTTTTTTATTTTAAAGTATTAGAAATTTTATATACATAATTTAATTTTACCTGAATTAAGGGAAGTTTTTCAATATCATTCAACCACCTCTGCATGTAAACAAATTGTTTTGAAATAGTCTCACTTATTTTCATAGAAGCTATTGTTGACCATAAAGTGGACCAAATAGCCACATCTGCTAACGATATATTCTTATCCTGAAACAATATTATTTTAGTAACATGATAATAAAATATAGTATATATACTATATAATGTAATAAATATGTAGTGCGTATATAATATGTCATATATGTTAAAATATAGTAATATATCAAGAAAATTTTTAAGTTAATTATTATTTTTATTATCATCTTCATTTTATTTTATTTTATTATGTTATCCATAAAATTATAAGATAATTGGATAAATAAATAAGTAAATGAAAACTTTATCTGAACGAAAAATTGTCCATACTTTAATTAAGTACTGTTGCTCTTTCAGTGCTGAATTTAATTCCTTCAATAAACACCAAATTCTCGCCTCGTGTGCTGTTCCTGGCACCTCTCCTCCGCTTCCAAATGCAACCAATGCTGGCTAAAAAGTTTTTCTCATGTTATTTATTGATTCATTTTCAAATGTTTAAGCATATATTATACAATGAAATTGATTATTTCAAAATATAGAGACTGATTTAAAACATTGTATATATAATCACAATTATTTAGTAAATAATTATTTAATTATGTTGTATAAATATTTAATACTTTTACAATATATTTATGCATGGTGATCTTAGATTTTTTAATTTATATTACATAATAACTTGTTTCGAAAATTTGTAAATATTTCTTTTTAAAAAATATAAGTGTTTTAAAAATTATATTCATGAGTATATAATTCATAAATTACCTACACATAAAATTAATTTTTGACTATAATAAACAATTGTAGAAAAAAATGATTAGTAATGACACAAAAAAACCCCAATATTTTGAAACGATGACAAATTCATACCTGTAACTGAGTTACATCCCATTCCAACCACTGACTAACAATTGTTTGATGATTCTGTGGAACCGGGTTCAAAAACTGAATGGCTGCATTTGTGCTGAACAATTTTTCATCTAGCGCCACTTCGAGTTGAGGCAAACGTTTCAGGAAAGCATCTGAAAATTAGTTGATACAATTACAAATCTTGAAAATCACAAAAATGTTATTCTCAAGTTAATGTAGAGTATAAAAACACAAATTTATTTCTCATTAATATAACATTTATTGCTAAATCAGTTTCGATGATGAAACAGAGACACTTTGTTTCGTAAAAAAGGAAATGTATATTCTTTTAAATACGTTTTAAGTGATAATTGGGTTTGATACAAAGATGCGACAAGTTATGTTTTACATTAAGTAAGAAGTTGCATCATATCTTCAAGCCAAATTCGGGTCAATTTAAATGTTTAAATTGAAACATTCTTGTTAATTGAAACATCTAGTACTTAAAAGCCAATTGTTGAATTTCCTTCTTGTCTCAGACAAAATGTAAACTTAATTGGTAAATAAAAAAAAAGTATAGAAAAAGAGAAAAAAAAAGTTAAGATATAATTTGAAATAAATGTATATAATAATAATAATTTTCTTGTAAAAGGTTATATTTAAGAAAAATAAATGATTCTAAAATGATTCAATTTTATTCGATTCCAAAAAAAGTACTTCCTCTGTACTTGAAATCTATTTTTATCATTAAATGAAGAAAAAAGAAAGTTCTAAATAAAATCAACATATGTATTATGTAATAAAAAATTTCTCAAATAAATATTAAGTAAATCTTGGGAAAATTGTTTTTTTTTTTTTTTTTTTTTTTTTTTATTATTAATAATATTTTTTTTTTGTACTATTTTCCATTCCCCCAAGGCTCCTTTCAGTTTCTTCTCACACCCTTCTCTGAACACAAAAAAATACACAAAATATTGTATTCCGTCACTTGCTTCAAAAAAACACAAATAAACTACACAACCGCAAACAGATCTCAATTTCACCTTATTACTTTTATAATACTTCACTTACTCCTACTTAATACACATATCTCATCTACGAATATAGTAGTAAA
>JABFOV010006154.1:0-11045 GCA_022817685.1 Aradophagus sp. ZL-2020
ACACAGTGAAAATCGACATCGATTAGCATGCAAATATTTTTTTTAAACATATAGAACGAGATTTTCGTAACCGCAACACGAAGTTGCTGAAGGGCCGCCACACCTTCTTTATCCCGCTACCCCCTTTACAATGGTATTATTTGGCTCATGTGGTGGCAACGTTTCGATAACTTAATGTTGTCATCCTCAGGCGAATACAACGATTGAAAAAAAACAATAATTAAAAAATAAATAAAAAATGAAGTACAAAAACGATAAAAACTTACCAAAAATAAGAAATTAAAAAATAAAAGCACAATGTCACATAGTCAAAAATTACATGGAATTAACACTGAACGTGTTATTGTCCAACAGACTCTGATCAATTAATCGAAATGTTTAAGTTTAAATTTAGCCGTAAGACTTAGTCGTGTTACGTTCGCGTAACGCAACTCCAATTTTTGATTAAATATAAAATAAAAAAAATGATAATTAATTTTCTTTTATTCTGCTCTTTCGCATCGGTGGTTCTGTGAGAGAGCGGACTGGCAAAAATAGAAGCGACGCGGCCGCATTTCTATGCTCATAATTGTATAAAAATAGATTTGCGACGCAACCGGAAGGGCTAGTCGGGGATAACTTTCTTAGAAATCTTTCCCCGCTGCCGACGGTTCTCCGCCGGCTCTGGAGCACCGATTGGAGGTGTCCCACGCTTGACGTCTCCGCGGCTATGAATCTAATAGATTGTGACACGTGACATGGGGATCGTGACCTTGAGCCTGGCCACAGGGCTGCCGACGGGGGACACTACCCCGCGAAGACCATGGATCATCGGCCGTAGCCCGGGTCCGTGGTGGACCAAGAGCCAATAATGATGCTCCTGGATAATGAAGGCATTGTTCCCCCACAAATATTTGGAGTATGCTTTGTCTTAAAACCTTTAAATATCCCTCTCATCTAATTAGATTCGATCAGTCGTTCAGTCCAATCGCTCAGTCGCTTAGTCGCCCAGTAATTAGAGTCGGGTATTTGTCAGTTGTTCACTCATTCCGTCAGTCAATTAATCAGGCTGTTTTTTAGTCAGTCAATTAATAAAAATTTAAGATATTTTATAACTGCCGCCCGCCGTTCAAGAAGCAATAAAAACAAAAAAACACAACGTAGATGAATCTATAATTAAAGCATTTGAAGCCTCCTTGCGGTGGTCCGTCAGCGGGGCTATTTACGAGCGAATTGGCCAACCCCAGGGGATCACCGGCACCAGGACCAGGCCCCGGCGTCACAGTCGATATAATCATTTTTTTTTACTAACATTTATTTTCTTATTTATGGTAAGTTTTTAACACTGGAAATTTTGTTCTCCATTTTTTATTTATGTTTTATTCATTGTTGTTTTCCAAACGTTGTATAGACCTGAGGATAACAATTGTAAATTGCCGAAACGTCGCCACCACATGAGCCAAATAATACCAGAGGAAAAATTCGTGAAATGTAACAATAAAAAAAATAAATTATTTTTAATTTCGAAATATATTGTATTTGGTAGTTCTGATAGAATAAAAACGTAATGTAAAGACGTTTGAAAATAATCATTGTTATTCACTTAGTTATAAACAATTCATTTTTTGTGTTACTTTTGATTGACCTAGAATTAACTGTGTAATAATCAGAAAAGGGTGTATTTTATTATAAAATTATGAAAATTCAATTATTATAAATAATTACCTATTTTTGTTATAAAATTATAATGTAAATTAAAATTCAATTATTATAAATAATTACCTATTTTTGTTATAAAATTATAATGTAAATTAAAAATTATACATGTTCGCAACAAGTTACGAACTTGGGATAAAATCTATTAAAAAGTGAATTTCCTAAATTTTTTAAATTCGTTGAGAAAACAAGTGGATCGCATTTGTACTGGAATTGGTGAAATTATTTGTATCGCCTCGCGCGTCGTGTCACGCGCTGTGCACCACGGAGCGCGTTGCGCTGTACAGGTCAGTGCGTGTTCGGACACGAGTTCAGTATGTATAAGTTGCAGTAATTATGTATTTTTTGTTTATCTAAATCTGTATAAAGTAAAATATTCCTTTTTTTTGTCAATATTAAAATTTTTTTTGTATACAACATGCCTAAAAAAAAATTATTGTTGCAATCCGCTAAATAAGCCAAAACACAAATCAGTGTATAAGAATCTGAAAGTGGTCACTGAAAAATGGAAGATTGTTTATCGTGATTTAATTGGAAAATTCATTTGCGATTCATGTAGACGTACAATGGATAGCAAAAGCGAATATCTCAGAGATTTAATAAGTTCAAATAAGGTATGAAAATTAACTTAATGTACAATTATTCAACAATAATTTATTATTTAAATTCAAATACTGATTTTAACATAATAAGATTATTATTAAATTATTAATTAATATTACAAAATACATAACTTTTAAATTTCTGTATTTCAAAAATAGTTCTGTTTTTTTAAAGGGAAATTTAAAAAATATGTATAATGCTTAAATATTTTTTAATATAATAAATCAGTTTATACAGAGTGACAAATTGGAAGATGATCAAGGAGTGGAAACTGGTTTTTCAAGTGAGGAAAATGACAATGTAGTATATAAACGCAAAAATGAAGCTAATGATGACAGTGATTACGAATCGAACAATTATTCAATTAAAAAAAAGCAAAAAAATTGTAATTTTTTTGTAATGCAAGATGAATTTATAAAAGATGTAAACGATGCACTTTCCAAGGCTGAAAATCGATCTAAGCTAATTTTAATTTTAACAACTCTCCCAATGGAAATCAGTATTCGCCAAATGCGTAAACACTTCAACGTTTCTCACAGGATGGCATCGCGAGCAAAAAAAAATAAGAAAAGAAGGAGGATATTGTACAGAACCGAAGAAAAAAAATTGGACGCTTTTTACCAGATCACGTTGTAAAACAAGTCGAAGAATTTTACCTTTCTTATGAAGTAAGCCGTGTAATGCCTGGAAGAAAAGATTGCATTTCCATCAAGAAAGATACAAATTATTTAATCTGAAAGAATGTCACTCACTTTTTAAAAACAAATATCCTGGCGTAACTATTAGTCAATCAAAATTCGCTAAACTTCGACCCAAGCAATGCATCTCAGCTGACAAAAATGGTTGTCACAACGTATGTGTATGCAAAACACATCAAAACATGAAACTCAAATTCGTGGGTTTAAAGGCTGAATTTCAAAAAAAAGGTGTCGATTTCAGTATTTCATATCGACATGTATTAGAAGGTATGGTTTGTAAAAAGTCACAACCATCCTGCTATTTATTCCAATGCACGAATTGTCCCGGACCTGCAATTTTCCGCGCACAGTTAGAAACATTGTTTTCCGATCATTCCATTACTGAAATTATTTATCGAGTGTGGACTAACACTGATCGGTAAAATTTATTATTATTTACATTAATTATAAATATTTTTACGGGAAAAAATTAATGTTAAAATTATTTTGTATTGAGTGTTAAACCGATAATAGGCATTTATTAAGTCAAAGGCGAATAGCTGCTGAATTTACAAATATGAGCAAAGCTAAATTCATACGATACGTCAGATCAAATGTAAACTTAGTAGATACTAATGTTCTTCTAATATTTTAAAGTTATTTTTCAATTTATTGTCAATTCAATGTGAATTCCCGTAACGGTATTTTTTTCTTATTCAAATTAATTATTTATATTTATATTTCATACATGCTTTTTTACTGAAAAAAATTACACATATTTTTTAAGTTTTTTTCATTTATATATTATGCAGCTGTAATTTTGAAGAATGTTGCGATTCTACTGAAGATTTTCTGGAAAAAATCAAAAAGGATTTACCAATATTATTAAAACACGATTTTATTGCAACCGCTCAAGGCTCATATTTTTCAAATTTGAAAATTACCTTGGACGAAGGAGAATTCTTGGTTTCACTAGACTTTGCAAAAAACTATAGTTTTCGCATTCAAGATGCTATTCAATCCTATCACTGGTCCAATTCGCAAGCCACGTTACATCCCTACGTCATATATCATAAACATGGTGGTAAAGTTTGCCATGAGAGTTTTGTCATAATTTCAGAGAATGTACACCATGATACTGCGGGAGTTTTTTATTTAATTCAAAATTCATCTCGCATTTAAAACAAAAGTATGGAGAAGAGAATGTAAACAAATTAATTTATTTTTATGACGGTGCTGCGTCTCAGTACAAAAATAAAAGTAACTTTATAAATTTATTACATCATGAAAGAGATTTTGGTTGCAAGGCAGAATGACATTTTTTTTTCCACGTCTCATGACAAAGGTGCTTGTGATGGAATCGGGGGTACTGTAAAACGGTGTGCTTATAAGTGTAGCTTACAACGTCCTCATTCAAATCAGATTACTATTTCAAAATTGATGTTCGATTGGGCTGTTAAATACTTTTCAAACATTACTTTTAATTTTTGTACCAAAACAGATCATGTCGATATATCCAAATTCTTGAAAAGTAGGTTCATCAAAGCCATTCCAATAAAAAATACCCGTCAGTTCTATTGTTTTATACCGCAAGATTTAAAAGACTTGCAGTGCAAGGAATTTTCTACTGCCACTAATTTCGTTTTGTCCCGCATTGAAAAATAAGTTTGTGCAAACGAATATAGTTAAGATTCACTTATTTTATGTAATAAACACATATTAATATATAATATATAATTGATATATAAAATATATAATGAATGTATTTTTAATCCATTATTGTCCATCTAGTCGACTTAAGTCCAAGTCGCATACGCGCTGGCACGTTATAGCGCGAAGCGTGGCGCGAAGCACGATGCGCGGGGCGATACAAATCATTTCACCAATTTCAGTACAAATGCGATCCACTCGTTTTCTCAACGGATTTAAAAAATTTAGAAAATGCTCCTTTCAATAGATTTTATCCCAAGTTCGTAACTTGTTGTGAACATGTATAATTTTTAATTTACATTATAATTTTGCAATAAAAGTAGGTAATTATTTATAATAATTGAATTTTCATATTGTTATAGGAAAATACATTCTTTATGATTATTACACAAATAATTCCAGGTCAATACATTGAATAGTTTTTTCGACATTAATTTTTCAATCAAAAGAAGCACAAAAAATAAATTGTTTATAACTAAGTGAATTATAATGATTATTTCCAAACTTCTTTACATTACGTTTTTATACTGTTAGAACTACCAAATACAATATATTTCGAAATAATAAATCGTTTATTTTTTTTTAGTGTTACATTTCACAAATTCTGACACACCATTGTAAATTTTGTTTAAAATGTAAGTCGTAAATTCACCATTTTTTTATTATTACATGGCATGAATTAAAATTCTCCATTATGAAATCAATATAATTGTTTTAAACATCTGTATTATTGATTTTTAGTTTGTGTTGACTAATCGATACAAAAATGACATTATCGATAGCACTATCGATAGTATCGATAGTTTTCTTAATGATAATTCGATAGTTCTGGTAGTTAAACTATCGATGTTTAGCCATCACTAGTTAATGCACAGATTGCCATTGCAGGGTCGTAAAAAAGCACGATATACCTAAGTCAAACGCATGCCGGCCCATTTGAAGCTTAATGTATATTAGGTGTAAAAAAAATTAAAAAATTTTTTAAAAATCGATTTACATATTCATTTATTTATTTATTCATTTATTTATTTATTTATTTATTTATTTATTTATTTACTTATTCATTTACTCATTATTGTTATTAATTTTCAGATTTTTTGTGATACTTAATGCCTATGAAATCCTGTAGTAAAACTATGTCGGGTATAAAAGTTCGTTGCAGAGGTACATCGGTAAAAGAGGGGTTGCGTCCAAGCAGGCAGAAAGGCTGTTTTGTTTATTGACGAAAGCAAAGAGGTCATCATTTCGTTGTTCTAATCTGATATATGAACTGTAACTGAATTTTTGTGAAAGTATTTCAGTTACTGATTAAGCTGAATGAAATGTAGACTTCAAGAAAGAAAAAAACTTAAAAATATAAACGCGTTTCTCTTAAAACCATATTTTTTTAATTAGCCGCCAATAAATCTGGGGACCTATCCAACCGACTTCAGAGTTTAAAAATAAATTCTCTATCATGTAGCAATACGAATTTTTAACATTTCAATTTTTCGATTTTTGATAAAGATTTAAATGACGAATTTTTATACAATATAAGAAAATTCATATTAAAATTGCCGCCACTTTAGTGATCATTTGCATTTTGAAAAAAAATTTGCTACATTTTAAATAACATCATATAGTTTTGTGTTGTGTTTATTAGTATACGATTGATCGGCAATGTTCCTTTCCACGACGTTCATGGCTTCTCGGTACAAGCGGCCAGCGAGGTGTGCCACATGTGAAAAACTTTTCTTTTTTTACTTAAAAAATTGTGTATTGTATAGAGATGAGTTATGTCTAAATTGAATACAAAAAAACGAACACGTTTTAATGTTTTATAATTTTTAATATAAAAACGAATTCATGAAATACTCTTATTTCTTTAAATTCCAAGATGCGGTATCCCAGATAGTTATAATGACAATGTTAGGCTAATTATAATTACCGTTGTAATTCACTTTCAGAGTGTCCCATATATGAATTGCATTATCATCACTACCACAAAATATGTATCTGCCACTGAGAGAAAGTGCACATGAAGTGAATCCTGGATTGGAATGCGGTGACTTATACGTTGCTAACTGTTGATCTGATCTAAAATCCCATAAACGAGCAGTTTTGTCCTCAGACGCGGTAACAAATCCAGTTCCGGAGGGATGACACTGAATGAAACAAAATATACACATTATAATATATACTTTCTATTTATGTGTTTGTAATATTTACATATACACAAAAAGTATTATCTTGAAAAATGCGGATATTATATATGTCACAAGTTTACAGTCAAGATTGGAACCGTATTGAACGTTCTGCATACGCGAGACAATGTTGCACACATATATGGTGCATAAAACTATCCTTTAGTTTTTTTCACTCTAACAAAATATCATGTTTTATCTATTGTAAATTTTCTTTTTAAATTTTTGTAAAAAGTCAAAAATATTAAAGTCAATGTATCTGTGTTTGAGAAAAATTTTGTGCCCGTAAGGTCAACTCCGCGTAGCTGGCACGCAACGTGGGACTTCACTTAACACCTGCAAAGGAGTGGGACATACAAACAACATTGTCTCGGACATCACCAAGCGAACGACTAACATCTAGATACCCGATCATACACGCAATGCTCAATTCTGTCATATCTACTGACTGCCGCCAAACAAACAAACAGTCAAGTAATTGCTGCAGTCTTCCTGTTAAATCGTCTACCGAGTCTAATCAAAACTACTTTCGTATAGCTGAAACAATGCTGAAGCTGAAATGCTTCTTTTCATGCCTGACCTATTAAGAAAAACGATTCAAACATCTAGATGCGTAATGCCGTCTCCTATAGGCTAGTGATACACGCAGAAAAAATTTTCAATCAATTTTCCTATAAATTTATGAAAGCGACATTTTAAGTGACCATCTTGAGTATTTCCGATAAATTTATGGGAAGTGTAAGGTGGTAAAATAATTAAGCCACTTTTATCCTTTCGAACCGGTGACAAAGACCCGACGAGCAATAGTATTATTTATTTTGTATTATTTTTGCTAGAGCTTCAATAATTTTTTGTTTAATTTTGTTTAATTCGGTCTATGCGAGGTCCCTCAGCGACGGAAATAAATTGCGGAAAGAGTATAGACCAAAGATCAAAGATTTTGGGAATTAATTATGTTTTCCTTGTTTTATCTTATTATACGGAAATTCTTGCATGTGGACAACGGCCCGATGATCAAGTCCGGGAAGCTTGTAGAGCGATCCCTGCAGAATTTGGAGTTTCCAGCGTTGCGATCCACGAACAAAGGAGGGGCTATCGCGCCGATTTGGCGATTAGAGGAGAGACCTCGATTCCCATCATCTTCACTGATAAGCCAGCACCTCGTTCCATGCTTAAATTCAGTCATGAAAATCGTTTCCCGCTATGACATCACGCTCCTGCGAAAATGATGATTGGCCTTCACAGACCACGCAATCCTTGCCCAATTCGAACACTTGGCAAGGTCAAGGAGAATGGGAAATTAGCGGGGACATGCAGCGTTGGACGAGCTTCTCGAACAAGGCTCGAAGTCTTTTGTCATCTGGTCTCAAAGGGAACAGGTCTGCAGTGGGGATGCACCAAGAGAGGGTGCATCTCTGCGCGGTAGTGTGCAAGAAAAGTGGCACGAAACCGCGGGAACCCGGACGGGACCATGTTGGATTGGAGTGGGGATGCGGAAAGAGAGGGTGCATCTCTGCACGGTAGTGTCCAAGAAAAGTGGCACGAAACCGCGGGCGCCCGGACTCAGGGCTGTGTCCTGGCGTGGGGTCAGGTATTGAATCAATGTCAGATAGACATGAAAAGAGTACCGGATAAAGACAACGTGTGGGGTGGGCATCGGGGCGGTTGCGTTCTGGCATGGGATCAGGCATTGTACTATCGCCGCGAATGGACGTAACCTCGCGCCCGATGACGTGTGAGAATCGCGAGATAAGTCCGATATGGAGGGGGTTGGGGTGGACCCGTTGCTGGTATACTGGACACTGGCACTGGGATGCATCCATCAACCTGGCAAGGGTCGGATTTTCATTGACGATTGTAATTGGGCCTCGTAAAAAATTTAGAAATCTAGTGGCTTTTAATGCGGCACGAAGGCATGTGCACGGAAAGGAAAATGTGTATCCGTCGTCGGATCGCCTCTGGCTCAACTGCTCCCCTGAACTTGATGTGATCTATGGTTGTAAATAAATCTATACTATTGGAAATAATTAAATGTATGTTGTACTTGTGTGACCTCCTCCCCCCTGACTCGTCTTCCCTGTGGTATCGTTGATGCGACCATCTGACTATAAGGTCGACTGGCGTCAACAGTGATATAAGTAAATGTTTGTAAGAACTCGTTTTGATAAATTAACATTTAACTTCTTTTTAAACACTCCAATCACAGACCAGCCTTGTACGGTTTTAAATATAAAACTCTGCCTGGAGCGATCGCTTCCATCATTTCGCTATGTTTTTTCGCCTTTCCAAAATTTTCTTTCGCCGCTTTGGCGTCGTTCACTGCTTTTGCGATTTCCGTAGATCCACCAGCTGTTGCACCTGCAACGCTGAGACCGGCAAATATGGAAACAAGGAACGGTAAAAATCCCCCTACTTGTGACGGCACTGGTAAAATGCGTGGTAATCTAACTGTTAGCGATTGAAGCCGTTCAAGATTTAAACTACAATTAAATTGTAATTAATTAAATTCTTTTTAAATTCTTTAAATTCTTTTATTTAACTCACAGTGAGTGTCGTCAAATCTTGAAATGCAAAATTTTCATACTTAGACTTTATCAATCGTTCTAAAATTTTATACACATGTTCAGTCTCGATGACAATACATGTTAGTACGGTTTTTAATGAAATTTTACTTCCCCATCCCCTGATTTTCACCACTTTGATCGTTTTGTCTACGGATTGACAATTTTTGTTGTTTTTGAAATAATTTTATAATCTATACTAATAAACTATAATTGTTTCGAAGAAGAACTATTTTTGCATCCCTTATTTATACTTTTGCAACCCTTATTCCCACTCACGTATTGCTTTTATCGCTATTTCGAATATATTTGCTAATTTTAATATATTATATATAAATAAATATATAAATAAAAAAAAGATTGTTCTTTATGAGTTTTGTCTTGAATTGATCTGTTTATGCCTGTCAACATATTACAAAACATTTTCATTGAATTCAAATTAAAAGCGTTATATAACGCGTATAAACTAATTAAAATCACCTACATATATACACATTTTATAAATGATAAAAATTATGTTATCCCTTCCTATACAAAATCAATATGTCCCTTTCAAGAAAGGATTTACCGAAAAAATATTTTTGTTAAAAAACGCGCAATTCTTTTATTTAACTTTTCCAGATAAATAGAAATTTCTTTTACTTTTATTGTGTTGACTTATTTTATTTTTCTATTTTTATATCGACTTAAAATTTTCTTTTATTTTCAGTTTTTAGTTAATTATTTTTGTTACTTTTTTAAGTTAAATAAAAGAATTTTTTAAAAAATTTTTAAATTTTTAAATTTAATTTGTAAATTTTGGGGTGCGACCAGTAAAATTTAAACTTTGCCTTTTTCGCGGACACCCTAGTGTCCAGGCTCATTGAAGTTCGTTCCAATTAATACAACATTCGGCCCAGTCCGTAATCTGCCAAACGACAGTTCAATTGACAATGACCAAGAGTTTGCTGGCCGTGGGTTCGCTTTGTAGTTCTTCTGTTCATCTGCTTTTCGCAAAATTAGTGATGGTCGGCGGCAAGTACATCTTATTTACAGGGCCATAAACCTTTTCTTTTGATCTTTACGGTCTAATTCGCATAAGTTTCCCTCCTTAAATTTACATCGTCCTTCGGGACTGCCCGTTTTAATAAAGGAGTAAACTAGGTAGAGGGACACTTTTACCACTCCATTTTTACCAATCCATAATTACCACTCCCTTTTTACAAAAAAAGGGAGTGGCAATTATGGAGTGGTAAAATTGGGTCCCAATCGAGTATCTTTATTATAATTTCCTTTCTTCCCCTCAAAGGATTATGCATCTGTAAGTCACATTTCCAAGAGGTCGTTGGGAAATGCTTCATTTAAAACAGTCTGTAAACAAGTTTTTAAAGAAAAAATATAATTTCATTTCATTTACAAAATTATTGCTCAACGAGTCGTTTACGCATTTTAATTACCTTGTAATGAGTCATTACTTTGGAGCTGTATTGTCAAATATTGTGATTACTATTATGTGATAGCGTGGCAGCACCTATCGGGTGATAGTTAAGGCATGCGCGCCACGCGCTGCCGCGCCAAACGGACCGCGCACATCAATTGATTAGAGTGCGCGCCGTTAGATGGCTCTAAACTATTTT
>JABFOV010006155.1:0-11044 GCA_022817685.1 Aradophagus sp. ZL-2020
GAGTGGAATAGTGCCACTTTAGTCTGCCGGGTTGAGTTAAAATTAAGAAAGTGAAATAACAAAAAAGAAAAGGAGGTGGGGGAAGAAGGGCAAGTTAACCGACACCCCGAGCGATTTTGTCAAAATAAATCATTCAAGTGGCGCGAAATTCGAAAATTGAAAATTAAATTTTTTATTAGCTCGCCAAGTGGACTGAAAATTACCGAAAACACCTGGCAAAGGTTTCCCGAGTGTTTCCAGTCATTCATTATTTCGCACTTGAATGTTTTTTTAACCTTTCAATTGGGGAAAAATGTCGAAAAAATTTTCAAACTTGTACAATTTTCAAATTGTACATTGGACTTGATGGCCGCATAAACCCGCACCTTTTTTTAAATTTTGACAGCGTTATACCGTTATTGTATGCGCAATTTTACAAATTCCGTTCCAGTTTCAAAGGTTCTCCTTTTGACCCCCACATTTCGATTTTACAAGTCATTTAAATGTCGTTAATTATTAAAAAGCGACTCGCGCACATTTTAATCGTAAGCAACGCTTACAATTAAAGTTTGTATTATTTTAGACGGAAAGGCGAAAGGAAAATGTCGATGCATTAAGAATGAATTCGGTGATTACTATTAATAGATGATGATAGAATGCGACGTGAAAATGATACCGAAATATAAACAGTAGAGACAGAAATAAAATAAATCCGGAAAATACTAACATCTTTGTTGCAAAGAGTTGAATGAATTTCAAATCAGTCACTTTTGTTTACTCATTTTTGTTGCTGTCAGAGGTACGAAACGTAACAGAATAATAGAGATTAACTTTTTTATTAATTTTCAATTATTAAAATGCCACTATTGACTTATGATCGTTCTCTACAACTGAAAAAAAAATATATTTGATAAATATAGTTTGAAATTTGAAGTTATAAAATTTATAATAACTTTAATTAATATTACATAAATTAATGTAAACAAAATTATGCTTAAAAATATTAAAAAAAAATTTTATATTATAATTTATTGAATAAATTAGTTGTATTTACTTCAATTCATTGATATAATTTTGAATATATATTTTAAAGTATTAAAAAGGTAAATTTTTTTCATAATTATTCTTTTTTTACATAATTATCAAAGTCATTTAATTTGTTCGAATAATTTGTTTTTATAATCATGTTTATAAATTTACTTATAAGTATCGCTAAAACATTTAATGAAATTTTTATTGTGCAACATTAATATATAACATATCAATCGGCTGGAATCACTCGCAAACTATCTTAATAAAAAAAGCTATGAATTTTAGCCCGCTGCACAGTGTAACTGTACTTTTTCATTTACGCTCCTCAATATAAAACTATGACTTTTTCCGTCTGTGTGACATCAATCGTTGACAATGTTACCAATCAAAAATTGAAATTCCCGGCAGATAAAAAACCTCTTGACAATCGATCTTTTCGTATTGGCGCGCATATACGCTGCAACTGGCGTAGTAAAATAATCAAAACACAAGTCATCTATAGATGGAAAGTTTTGTTTTCGTTTAAGTAATTAACTAAACTTTTATCAACTGCTTATCGGAGTAAACGAATTTAAATGACGTGGTTAATGAAACCATTTAGGAAATCATAGTATTTAATTTGTTAAATAATGTCATTTTTTTAATGTACATCATTGTATTAACATTTTTTATTAAAATAATTCATTAGTTGTGTGAAAGAAATGGAAGAAAAATTAAAAAATAATCAAGATTCATTTTAGGAATTTAGGAATACGCTGTCAATTTTTAATAAGCGTTCTACAAATGATATATAAAATTATACGAAAATTCAGCTGACCATTTTTTATAATTTATTTGCATGAAATTAATTTTAATGCAAATACTTCTTACATTTTGTAAGTGCAATTAACGAATATGACGTTATTCATACAGATAAAATAATATTCCAATAAAAAAAAAGTACGTGAACATTTGTATCAATTTTATTTCCTTTTTTTTCAACTTAAATAACAAATAATCTAAAATGATAAACTGAAGCAAATCTTATAGAAGAAAAAAAACTCCATTAAGGAGGTATTAAATGTAATAAAATTGTTCGAGACACATTAAACGACGATATATAGTAAAATATACAATAATTAAATAATTTTAATTCAAGTATTTATATTTAAATTTTTCAATTCTATATTATTAATACAATTAAACAATATTACTGACAATTAAGTAAAATTATTAAATTAATAATAATAGTAGGCGTGAAGAGGAAAAATTCAAAAATAAACAACGAAATGTAAACACTGAAATTAGACATGAATGAAGGTAAAGTCATCGACCCCTCCATTCATTTTTTAATTTCAGTGTTTACATTTCAACGTCTTCGTTTGATTTGTCCTTAGTGTGCCACAAATCGTAATTCTTCTGAAAAACATTATCAATTATCTGACATCATTTCATACAATAAAATGTAATAAAAAAACTTACTTTAACAAAATTAACAATTAAAATAAAGCAGTATTTTTACAAGCATAAATAATTATAGCTATATATATATTTATATATTTACTTGACGTTTAATTACACTGAAAATGACCATACGTTATAAACTTAATTTGTCGCGAATGATAGATAAAATACATTAAATTAAATTGTTCGACTATAAAGCAAGATTTATTTGAACTTAGTAATTACATTATATCAAAAAAAAAAAAAAAAACAAATTGTTGACTTTAAAAAATGCGTTTTTCGATCATGCATCATTCATAATATAACAAATAATTGTTACATAATAATATATATCAATCCACAAATGACCATATGGACCTCACCAGCCCGTACGATCAAAAGTTCCATAATATATTTTCACTTATACATTAAATTGTCATTAAGTTATTACATTTGCACCACTAAGTTGCGCTCTTAAAAATAATTTACTAGTTTCTAACCTTAAATTGGTTCAAACAAGTTTCAATTCACTTGGCTCAAGTGAACGTGGTTTTAATTAAATTCAAGTTGATTTGCTGCAACCAACAGTTAACTCTCGGAAGAATATCAAATCAACTTTCGAGTTGATTCAAATGAACTTGTTTAAGAGTTTACATTACATAATTTTTCTAGTCACTCATTCGTGTCTTAAATTTTACACCAACATATGTACAATAATTATCGATGACACAGCAAAAGTGCAAAAAAAGGAACTATGCTCGCGCTTTTCCAAAACGAGCGAATGTGCCGAAGAAAGTAATAAGATAGAAACGGGAAGGAGGCATTAAAGTTGGCGTTTGTTTGTCGCAGGACCCGCTACGGTCTGCCGGCGGGAGACACCATGATCGAGGAGGGTTTGGATAACTATCCGATGGAGCCGATGACGAATCCGGCCCAGCAGAGGACTTCGCTGGCGTTTGACCTCGAGGGCAGCTTCGAGCCGCAGACGAGGGCGCGCTCGAACACGTGGCCGTTGCCGCGACCGGAGGGTTACGTGGATACGGCCGTAGCGCTCGATCGCATTAAGAAGGGCGTCGAGGGCGGGCCGTTGCAGCCTAACCAGTCGGTCCCGGCCGGGGGCTTGGTGCCCGTGAAAAAGAATTCCTCGCGCAGAAATGCCTGGGGCAACCTCAGTTACGCCGACCTCATCACGCAAGCGATCACGAGCGCGCCCGAGAAGCGGCTCACCCTCTCGCAGATTTACGAGTGGATGGTCCAGAACATCGCCTACTTCAAGGACAAGGGGGACAGCAACAGCAGCGCGGGATGGAAGGTGAGTCGGCCATTTTCACCGCGACAATAGTTACTATACGCAAAAAAGTGCCTCCTGTACACAACCATTATTCTAAACCCATTCATCATAATTCTGCTGAATGTCACAACATTATTGTCAATTTTATCGTAATTCTGGTAGCGCGCATTCGCATTTTTATAGTTTTCCGCGATTCGCGGCTTTGAAAGCACTGCTATGTTAGATCCTATAATGGTATGGATAATTTGAAAACGAGTTTGCGAAACTTTAAAAAATTCGTGTGATGATACTATGTTTTTTGCACAACGCTCAAATATTTCAAAGATATTTGGATATTTGGAAAAATAAATTTTAAATTCCAGTTCATTTAATTATGGATTAGATAATAGTTATTTTATTTGACAAAAATTCTTAGGAACGTAGTGATTATTTGTTTTATTATAAATAACCTTGTAATGAATACAACTTTTCATGTTATCATTATATTTTTGTAATTGTAATTATGTGGAAAGGATGATTATTTAAGACTAACGTATATGAACCAGCGTAACGGAATGAAGACAATCAGAAAAGTGTAAACATGAAAAGTGTGTTTTTAGAATTTTCGATCGAGTTGTTTTTTGAGATAATCTAATTTAAATATAACGTTTTTCCATATGTTGATGCTTGGGTTAGAATAGGGCCGCCATACAAAAATAACGCGGATTGTGAAGTCTGTCCTATTTTGATATAGCGGAGCTCTTCTAAGCATTGATACAGGAAAAAACATATCCAAGTCGGATTAGCTCAAAAAATCGTGGTTAAAGATTTAAAAAAAGGTTTACGACTTTTCAGCTTGTGATTGTGCCTAAAATCTACTGTAATTTAGAATACTTGAATTTTTATGATACTATGTACTGTCTAATTCAACGTAGGAATGAAACTTTTTTATACATAGATGAAATTCTTTAAAATAAAAGAAAACGTGTTTTGTTCTCGCTTTATTACAAAGTAATAACTTTTCATGCAATTTTATTCATCGCATTCACTACTTGCAATATTAAATTTTTTATTTAATTTTTCTTTTTCCCGGGTATACATTTCTTTGTATATTCGATTAAGCATCCTTATGTTTATTTTTCTATCGAAGCGATTTTTAATCTATTTTTTCACTTATTTGTTATTGTATGACCTTTATTATAGATAAATGTTAAGTATGTAATTACATTCAAATATTATATATTGATCTGAACAGTAAGAAGATTAATGAAAAAAAAAGACCCGCATCTGATTAAAAGAGTTAAATCTTTACTGTCTGAAATAATCATCCTGATTAATCGAGATTTTGGTTTCATAGAAATTAAAGGAAAAAAAAGTGTTTTTATCAAATACAATTTTATATTAAAATAACAATTAAGAAACAAAATTTATAAAAATTGCGTTACATCTAATAAATGTGATGGCGTCGTTCCATAAAGTCTGTTTTTAAGTGAATATTAAATTCAAAATTTGTTTGAAAAAAGAGAAACATTTTTTTAAATTAAATCTGGCTTCCTATATTGTCTCTACAGAAGTATCACTAACACTATCCAAATGCATTCGTCCGGGGTCAATGCCCTTCGTTATTTACATTTACATTTTCATTTCGACCGTGTAACCCACATCGTGAATTTTCACTTCAAGTCCCCCCTCCCCCCAGCGTCGAAAAGAATGTGAAAAATGCTCTCTTCAGTTCCACAACATTCAAATCAGTCGTTTCGAAATTTCCGACCGGCCATTAAGCGCATTAGAAAGTTCACACTTCCAGCTATCCAGAATTCGTGTGACGTAGAAAACGCAGCTTTGGATCATCTTTCTATATTAGGAGTGCGCAGTTTGAGGGCAGATCGAAGAAAAATCTCTCACAACCACGTTTGGGTCACGTAGTCGTTTGTCCGCCTTCGTCGTGTCTCCATTTTCAGTGAAAATTTGTCCAACCGAGGCTCAAAAGTGAAACGGTACCGATACACCTCGTTACAGTTGGTTGCGATGGTTTTATTGTCGTGACAAGACCACTCGAGGTCTTTGTTTCTCAAAATGTCGGCGCAGAAAAATGATTTACAGCCCGAACGGCGATGTCCCGCTTGAAAATCAATCCCGCTTCGTTTAGAGGCTGTTTCGGTTACGGTTCGTGAAAATGGCTGGTTCATTCATTAAAGATTATATTCTCGTGGTAATCACGAAATTATCAACGTGACTGCCGACTTTTTCTACCTACCCCGGAAACTCGATTTATTACCAATATCGTCTAGGGTATCTTTGACAATGGTTCTGGTTCCCTTTCTATTTTTAGAAGTGACTTACGAGAATTGACCCAAATTCGACCACTTTTCATTCTAGTTTGACTATTGCGACGAAGATCGTCCTATACGGAGGTAGTGGGAAGTAACTCGTGTGAATTGACTCGATCGATAAGTGCGTAGTTTTTGTCGAATACAGATTTCGTTTACGTTCAGAAAATAAGAAAAAGTTTGCCAGAGCAAATGTCGAAAATGATGGCAATTCGCGGTATAGTTACACCACAATTTATTTAACATTATAAAATAACGTAAATCAATTTTTGTTTCTTTCGTTTTGGAATTAAGGAAAACATAATTTTTTCCCCAACTTTTCAAGAAAGTGAAATCTTGTTATCTTGTACTTGTAAGTTAGTATTACTGATCCAAATGTAACACTTGAAAGATGATATTTTTTTTTCATACTTGTCGTACTACGAATCTTCACTTTATTGGTATTGTGTTTAATGGACAACTTCCGGTCACTCGAAGGGCTGCAACCTTCAGCGCAAGTTAAACGGCTTGGCGAGACTTTTTCCTTTTTTTCTTTTCCAATGAAGTTTCGAGGAAAGCGCGTTGCAGGAATTCAGGCGAAGGATGATGAAAATCTGGTGTTCAATTTTAAATACTTTTATTATACTTGCAATCCGATTCACCGCCGCGTAACAATACGTTCGAGATTAATCTTTTTCCCCGAATGACATCAGATCGTTTCGAAAACCGAATCTTTGTAGCTTTATTCCCAAGTTCCTCGAGATGCGCGACCTGAAGTGAAACGCTTTTGTTTAACGTCGACACTTTGTCTTCCGAGTATACAACTAATGAAGGTAATTAGAGTGCGTAATTTTTAATGTCAACGAGATTTCAGTATTTCAATGTGAAAACCCTTCGCTAGATTCGTCGAGTTCCAAGAAAGCATTATCTTCTTCGAACCCATCGGACGTTATTTGAATTTTGAGGAAAACTCGCTAGACTGGATAAACGGTGCCGTTATTTATTTTAATTGATAAGCGATATAGACACGTTTCGGGGAATATTGATTTCAACGCCAATTTATCAAAAGGATGTTCTTTATTTCTTCTTTTTGACCCGTCTTTAATTGCATGACAGAGTCAGAAATAAAAGAGTTGTGTCAGCTGAGCCACAATACACTTGCTGAAGAAAAAATGAATTTGATCATTTGAAGGTTGTTCTGGGAAAACTTTACCTGCGTTTATAACAACCTAAAAATTATCAATCTTCTGAGAATCTCAGGTGTCTAGTTGAATGAAAGAAAGAGCTAACTTATATAATTGATGAAATGTTTGAAAACTATTAATTTTTTTTGGTCCAAAGATTTTTGTTTAATATTGATTGATGATTCAATTAAAAACTTAACAGATAATTATTATTAAAGAGTGAAGCAGTTTAATGTCGATGCGAGAGTTTAATATCATTAAAGAAATTCTCTTTGTGCATACTGCGAAAACTAAGTGTTTTTGAGGGATTTAAAAATAAAACGTTCATTACGTAAAAAGTGTTTTGAAACAATATAACTATTTCATTATATAATATCAAATGTGTTTAATGTTTTATTATTAATTGTTTATAATTATATTTTTGGTAACTCGTAGTATATATACTACTTTATATAAGTCCATGTGATCTAAAATAATAATTCATTTGCTCGTGCGACTAACATTTTTTTTCAACTCATCTTCTTGTTTGCTACTTATTAATATAATAAAAGTTTACCTTTAAAAAACAAACAAAAAACGAAGAGAAAAATAAACTTTCCAAAATATACAGAGTTTATAATGAATATTAAAAAAAAAAAAAAAATCAATAACGGAGAAAGGGTTCAGGTAGTTGAATAGAATAATTTTGTAATAAGAAATTTTCTTATAAAACTTATATGAATTTGATTTTAATTGCCGTTATTAACACAATTTATTTTTATACATAATTATCATTTCAAATGCGATATATTCAAATTTATTATACATTAATGAAAATTAGGCATAACAGATTCACCAAAATAATAATAATAATAACAATAATAATAATAATAATAATAATTATTATAATAATAATAACAATAATAAATAAAAGAGAAAACAATCTTCGCAACCTGCTATCAAGATGCATCTAAATTGAATATTTTCATGTTTAATTGATATTTCATCTGATAGTTAATCAAACAATAACACTGTCTATTAAATCAAAACACGTACAAGTATTCTAGTGTTCGGCTAATGAATTTTATATTAAATCACATTAAAAACACTTGATTTTTGTAGTAAAGTAGTATAATGCCGTACCTCATTAACACTCTAACTAATAAGTTTAAATGAAGATACAAAGCCGAAAGAAAAACAGAAGAAAACAGCAGAACAAGTTGTTACTGAGGAACACAACACACGTTTACGTACGTACGAGACTCGGTTTCCTAATCCCTTGACTATCTCATATCCCCTCGACAAAAGAGAAAAAGATAAACATGTGGACGGAGCGAGAAAGACAGGCTGACAATTCGCCCTCTTCCCCACCCACGTTTCCTCTCACTTAATCTCCTCTCTTTTTCTGTCGCATACCAATGGCACCAGTACGACGATATTTTGGTACGCGACGCAACGAATATACGGCTGCACGGGTACACCTGCACCAAGTTGCTCCAATCCCCGGCAATTATAGCGACAAGGAGTAGACCAAAAAATTTTAATTACTTCGAAACAACGACCATGTGTCTTTTATCAGTAAACCGTGTTGGGGCATCGCCGACTCGGACACGTGGAGACCCGTCAAGATAATTAGGACAATTGACAACAATTCCAAATTAATCGAAGCCGTCCTTTTCCAACCTTTATTTAATTAAATCGCGGACTTTTCGAGTCAAGAGCCGCAATAAAAATGTGTGCTCCCGAATAACAAATTAACCTCATTTGATCCCGCGATATCGCCGTGTTTGTTTTGGAATCTACGTCGCCTGTGTCGTATTTAATGAAATCGATTAGCTGCTATATTTGTTTTCTCCTACTCAGTCGCAGATTCGTCAATCTCACGACATTTCGTCTCTCGCAACTATTTACAAACAAACGAGTCGACCCGCTACGTCTTTATCGAGCGGACAATGAATTTAAGTGCATCTGTCGAAATAGTTATTAAAAACGAATTTGGCGGGTATTTAAATCTCGTTTAATTGTTGCGACAAACTGTATGGAGGATTAAAAAGTTGACGCGGAATTGCGGTCGAAAAGCATTGTTTAATGAGCGAAAATCATGTTTGAAAAGTTTTGTGAATCATGCGAGAGCAAAGATTTTGTAAAAAAAATTTTTAATAGGGTCAGGACAACAACGATGTAATAAGGTGGCATACAAAAAATATAAATAGCTATACCACATTCAGTACGCAATTTTTTAAATTCAACTTTATAATGTTTACCACAACCATAACAAAATCCACATTTTTTAACTAGCTTGAAAAAGTACACTTTCTCACACTATCTCAAATTGTGGAAGTATCACGTGGGCCATTAAAGTATCTCAAAATTCAATGAGTAGAACAAACAGAAACTTGTTTGTTTACATGTTATGTAAACAAACGTAGATAAAGCTACTAAAACGGCCTGATCAAACATAGATGGAGCCACCAGTCAAACATTCTCTCCAAGCCTCGTCTGCATACAAAACTTTTCCACGTAGGAAAACTGGACGGGAGGATTAAGACGAAAACGGATGATTATTAATGATTCGGGAAAACGAAAGGCGCCGTATGTTGGCGTGTGATTTGGCCCGAAGAGTCACGTGGTGAGCGGGCCGAATGGTCTGTTTTCTCGGAGAAATTTCGTGCGTGCACGCGTGCCACTCAATAATTTTGAGAACTGCGCAGGGACGCGCTCCGGCCGACCTCTCGGGGTATCCACGTGCAGTCGACCGGCGGGGAGGCAAGGGGCCTCAGCTTGTCAGTTCACTTTGATTCGGCTTCGTTCAACTGGTCTCGTCGGTTTCTTCCATCCGCAGCCTGTTCGTAACTGTATACGGT
This sequence comes from Aradophagus sp. ZL-2020, assembly GCA_022817685.1. Classification (NCBI taxonomy): domain Eukaryota; kingdom Metazoa; phylum Arthropoda; class Insecta; order Hymenoptera; family Scelionidae; genus Aradophagus; species Aradophagus sp. ZL-2020. The sequence continues at coordinate 10,040 of JABFOV010006155.1, forward strand.
TTGACAGTGCGTGCACTTGCTCATGATTGGCCAAACGCGGCGTGACCCCCTTTGCCCCCCTCCCCCCCACGACGACCCCCGCGACACTGTGTCACGATCGCAGTCACCGATTTGTCGTGAATTTTCTCCGGCTGGAATTTCAAATCCAACTGAATAATCGCCGTAAATTTGTTTGCATAGAAAATAATGTGTATATAAAAAAATAATAATAACATTGAAAACCCGCGAAATTCAATGGAATCATCGCGCGCAGCATTTGAACGTCCTCCTCCATTCATCACCATGTGTCAATTTCATCGAGTCAAATGAATAATGACGCTCCAAAGTGGGTCGTTGAACTTTCGACTCATTGTTGTCGCCGTATCTCGTACGTGATTGGTCGGGTTTCCATGGGCGGCAAAATCAAAGCTCGAAATTGAAAGCTCTATTTAGAAAAATAGGAATTCTCTGAAAAAGAAAGGAAAAAAAATGAGGGTGATTTTTCAAAGCGGCTCGGAAAAGTGTGAGAATTTTCATATCCATGTGAATTTTCATATCCGATCGGCGTTGGTGAGTACTTTAGAAAAGATCGGAATGGACGTGGCTCCGTTTCGAGTTCGCATTTTTTTCTTCTTTTTTCGCAATATCGCCTCGCGTAATTTTCCGTTTGTCTTCAAGCCTGCGCGGTACGTAGTTTAATGATAAAGAAATACATATAGAATTAGTGATACGATAAGTCTCGTTTTCATTGTGTAATAATGCATGCGCTCGAGTATGCACGTGATCGGGTGTTAATTTATTTATAGAAAAAAAAGCAATTAAAATGTTGCGCTATTATCGCACAAAATTAAATATCGATCTGAAAATATGCACGTTCGGAAAAGTTATATAAATACGACGCAGTGATCACCGTTACACCAATTCGAAGTGGACAAAAAATGTGTCAGCGTCGTTTATGTTTATTAAGTGTGGAGTCTGAAGTGATGCTGCAACAGATTCTGCTAAATTGCACGCGTGGTTCGCTGA
>JABFOV010006156.1:0-11042 GCA_022817685.1 Aradophagus sp. ZL-2020
TAATAATACCTTCTACACAATATTGCATACAATACAAAAAAGCTGTCAATATATACTATTTTTTCGACTTGTCCCAGCTTTACGTGTCAGTCTAGTAAATTACACTAGGATTTTTCTCTCCGTGTATCGTATTTACACAAAAATAAATAAATAAATAAAATTAAAATAACTTATTTTGAGGCATTTCGATATTTATTTGCAGTTTTTGTTCAAAAATACCTCGACGTTTTTTTAATATAATTTTTAACATAAGGTAATTTAATTAATTAATCAACTTCTTCAAATGTTTCAATAACACCAATAAATTTCGATTTGTTTGTCGAAACGGCGGCTAAGCTTGGTGTCATGATGATCGTTCGATCGATTAAAAAAAGTTGCGCGGCAAAAAAGCGTACTCGCGTTTCCAATTACGAAACGCGGCGCAAATAAAAAGATGATAAATTAAGCGGGAAGAAAAGAGGCGGCACAAATAATGAACGCGCGGGTCAAACGCACGGAAGCGCGATAACGCTTTTTCGCCCGTACGAATGGGTAAATTTATTTTGACGCCTTTTGAACAATGACGTCTTCGTTAGCAAGATCTCTCTCCCGCGTGGCGTTACGATTCATATCTTTTGGCCAGCTCGTTGCCAGTCGACGATTTTTTTTTTCTTTTTTTTACAACCCACTGCACTTTTCAGCTCGTCACAATTTATCATCCGAATCATAAAACGCGGTCCGAATTTCTGCGCCGGAAACAACGTACCTGCGAAACTTCTTCGCCTGCTCTCTTTTTATTCAATACATCCCAATTTACTCGCAGGCTGATTTTCATTTCAGCTTTTATAGCGGAATCTGTTTCGTCGAATTTCGTTTTTTATTTCTCGTTTTCACGCGGCTCGAAAATTCAGTAGTGATGGGTGGTACAGTTTATTGACTGTAAATGTTGTTTTTTGAGATTAAAAGAAGATAAACTAAGAAGTTTTAGACTGCGAAAAAATGTTTAATTTGAAATATATATTGTAAAATTTAAATTGAATTTTTAATTCTTATTAGATTGTTTTGGAATCGAAATGGTATAATTTCATTGGTTGGTCTTCAAAGTTGAATTTGATTTTACAATATGTATAGGTAAAAATGAGGATTCGGTTTTTGGAGTACTTGTTCCTTTAGACTGAGAATCGTGCAAAGTATAAGTTGTTTATTAGTTTTATAACTTCTGAACCGAAAAACGATTAATTTGGAAAAGTGATATAATATCGATAACTGAGAACCCCTGCTACAAAATTGCCAACGAAGAACTCTCATTTTCAAACTGATGACGAGGAACTCATAAACTGAAAAGGGAAATGATTTTGAAATTAAGAACCTCAACATTATTTTCTAATTGCGGTTCTTAATTTTAAAAGCATTTTCACTTTCAGATTGGGGGTTCTTCATGGTCAATTTGAGAATGAGATTTTTTATTGCAAATTTGAGAATGGGGGTTTTTAAATACCAGCTTGTACAAGGGGATTCTCAAATTTAGGTTTGGGAATAGGTGTTTTTTTTTTTTTTTTTTGTTGATTTGGAATGAGGTTCTTTATTGTCGATTTGAAAATCAAAATCTTCATTGCAAATTTTAGAATAGGGTTTTTCAATGCAAATTTCAGAATGGTGATTATTGTAAATTTGAAAATGAGGGGTTTTAACTGCGAGTTTGAGAAACAAATTTCTTATTCTAGCATTCTCAAATTGAATCATTTGAAAAAGAAGACACTTATTTTTACAATGTAGTTTTCGTTTGCTACATTACACAAAGAGAATTGTTTTCAAATACAACCAAACTTTGGTCTACTTGGCAAAATAACTTTATACCTAGTGAAAGTAAACATTAATTTATTCAAAGTGGAGGATATAATTATAATCTACTATGGATTGTAATCTGAGAAATTCAAGATAATGATCAACGCCGTGTAATGTATGCAGTATAACATAATAAATTGCCATTTTGTACCATATTAATTATGATGGACAATATTCGCAAAGTTACTTTGACGGCGAGCGTCAAATAATTAAGTCTTAAAGATAAAACAATTACTCCGGTAATTAATTTGTTGTACCAACGGAAAGATTTTCATATAAATTAAGCTATGAACTACTTTCCGTACTTTGTTTTATGTTGGACACATCTGTCGTCCTTTAATTTTGATTACCTTTGTATTTAACTAAATATATACGTTTAACTGATATGTATATACTGTGGAATATATTTACATAAATCGTAAGTAAATTTTATATTCCAGATTTTGACTTTTTGTTTAATTGGAATGTGAAAGTAGCAATTCCAGTTTGATTTCGTTGCGAAAAAATCCTGTTAAATGTATGCACATGTTTAATCAAAATAATAAAAAAAATTAATCAAAGCAACGACTCGAACGAACGTCGCGACGAAGAAGGCAAAGAAAGTGCGGAAAAACAGACACAATTTTCGACTACTTGAATTGCTAAAAGAGCATCGAACGCGTGTAAGTCGGTAGCTCGAGCTATAATCTTTAAGGCGTACTAGCCTTTTTGCTTTGGAAAATCGAATTCAGGCAAGAAGAAACATGTTTGCCACATGTATACAGACATGGATCGTTTATAGCCACACTTTTTGTACCCCGAATTATACAATCTTGAGCACAAAGAGTCTTAAAGTTCCGTTGTTAATTAAAAGTCAATGGTTCCTTTGTCTTGTCAAATATAGACCGTGCAATCGCAGCGTTTCACGTAAAGGGTAGCTCTCTGTTTTTTGCTCCGCCGAGAGTTTACAAAGACGCCGTAATCGCATTAGAATAATCTAACATCGGCGGAATACAATTTAATGGCTCGAAAATGCACGAAAATCGTCGACTCGTTACTCAGCAAAATAATACTCGTTACTGAGTAAAAGAAAAAAAAAAAAAAAACGCGTCCCGCTAAAAATTGCAACAACGTTCCGATTTCACAAAGAAAGCTCAACGTTCAATGAAGTTAAATTAACACCGACAAAAAGCAGCCTGCGAATTAAAACACGGCTTTTTCAAGCGCCTGCCAAGTTATCGCAAATAAGATGAAGGTGTAGAACTAGGATGGCGAAGGGAAAAGAGAAAAAAGAAGTGTCACGGCGGAGTCGTCTTCCTCGCACACGCTTTCAGATGGTAACATCCCTGGCAAGATCAATATCCCCACCAAATCGTATTTCCCTCGAGCTATATAGCCGCGTCTTCCACGTACCACTGGCTTACACGTCGCCAGCCGGCATCCCCATCGCCGTCATTTTCCGACGTCCCTGAAATCTTTGGGACGTCTTCAATTTAAATTTCCCCGAACAATCGTTTATTTCGACTCGCCGAGAGACACCGCGCCGAAGTTAAATAAAGCGTCACGGTCGCGCCACAGTGGTGCTCCCACTACTAATCGCGGGCAAGATTTATTGCGCCCGGAGCAGGAATGCGGGCTTCCATTCGGCAACGCTCCCGAAACTAAGCGACCGTCAACGTTCCGGATAAAAAGGGCCGTTCGTTTTCTTTATCCGCGAATAATGTTTTGTTTCGTTACCGTTCCATTATTGTCCGACCGAATAAACTGTTACATCACTTGTCGTCGTAAAAGGACGCAATTCCGAAGCAACCGTGCGCTGAATTTCCCAACGTCCGTCCTTTATTATCTGGCAACACTGCAGCGAGCAGATGCTGTTGGTATCTTTGAACTTACGTGTACAATGTCGCACGCAAATTAGGGCAATAAAAGGTGGTCGCGCGACCTCGATTTTAAGAAATTAAGGCGACGGCGAACCCGAGCGATAATGAATGGGCAATGAAAGAAACGGGGAACGATAACCCAGTTAGACGTTTAATGATCCCGACGTATTTATCATTCACGGTCTGCGCACAAAAAGGGCCCCGTTGTTTGATATTCGCAGCGTGATACTGTCGCTTAATTACATGTGTTACGTGGCACGATCCATCTTTCTTGCGCGGAACTCGGCTCACGACCCAATCGTGTAATTCTACGTGTCTGGCGTGGGGGCATTTCACCCACGTCATATTTTTGCTCGACAGAGGACGCAGTTCCTCGTTTTCTCTTTAGGAGTTTCTTCGAACCTTTGTTATTATATTGAGAGGAATATATATTCAAGAAGACAATACGGAGGCAAAAAACACTCTTTGATTTTAAACATGAAAAATCGCCTTGACGAATAATTTGAATCTCCAAATTTTTGACGACGTTGTAGCATGGTTAGTCGTAATTATTAAGTGGCGTCCGTTGCTGCTACTTTTTTCATGCCTAGGAAGTTTGCAACGTTTATTTGCAACAAATTCCAAATTCCATAAATTTTTGATCGAAAAACGTATACTTCTAAACGACGAAAATAAACGAAAAAATTAATTACGTCGTTTTATATCGCGTTGATATAAATTCACGTTCTGATTTTGATTGTCAACAGACGAAATGGTATTTTATTAAAAATTCGTTACGCTGTCAGATTGTTTAACGCCATTTAACTGAGTAGAAAGTCGAGTTGAGTAAACGTCACATTTTCTTGAAACCTGTGTTTGGAAAAAAAGGATGGTAATTTTTAAATAAACGAAATTCGGATTCGAAGTTGGACTGTTTTTGTGCTTTTGGAAAGTTGAGAAGAAAGCGCTGACCCGCTATTTATCGCTGTCGCGAATGTTCGCAAGACTCCCGAACTATGGCGTTCGAGGAAAATGACAAAGGTGAAACTGATTCCTCTCTCAACAACGCCAGCCATTTTCTTCCGGCCGTTATTCACGCGACGAATAATAGTTTGTTTTGATTACAATAGTCAATCTCGAAGAATCGAAGACCGAAAGAGCGTTTCAATTAGCATCGCTCGGTGTTGTGTTATTGCGACTATTAAAAGCCCGTTTCTGTTCTAAAAGCATTAAATCGAAATTATCGATAAGATGATGATACTCGTCGCAAGCTTGCGGAAGAGCGAAGAAAATAATGGACTGGCTGGCGGAATATTCTCTTGGAGCTGTGTTTTTTTTTTCCCTCTGCTTGATATAGTAGTACTTTTTGAAGCAGTTCGAAACGGAGAGATAAATTAAAAGTGCTCGGAAAATAGGTTACGATTCTCGGCGATGATACACCCTTTTGGAAACGAATTGTAGTGCCGCGATGCAACTGACTGACAACATTATTGGGTTAAGCTGCATATTTTGAATGACGATTTCATTTGCAATTCCGTTCGGTTTTTCTTCGCGAGGAAAGAATGAAAATGTCGTTACGGGCGGAGGTTAAGGGGGAACTATCTACTTCGTCGAATAAAACGTTAATTTTGAAAGCAATTTTTTATATGCGCCTGAAGTTTGCCACACGTTTTTGGCTTAGAAAATTGTCTATGTTCAAAAATTGAAATCGACTGAATCGACAAATACAAGAATGAACATAGTGAAAAATATAAATTTACACGAAAAATTGTCGATTTGAATATTTGAACTTGGAAAATTTTCTATGTCCAATATGTGTGGCGATTCGCCACGTGGCAAACTTCAAGCTCATATTTTTTATAGTATTATTTGTAGTAACGTTATCGTACAACTTATACCAATTACTGTTGCACGAATTCGGTTAGACAATTTTCCAGTGTAATTTGTAATGTATAAAATTATCTTCAAGAACGAATATTTGAGACCGTGGTATAAAATTTTTTCTGCAGAAAAAAGCAAGTCTATTGTTACAACTTAATTAACAACTTCTACCATTTAATTGTCTTGATCCATCAAATTTCGCGAAAAAAAAGTCGGAAGCCAATATAATATTTATGTACCTGTAAAATCAATCAAAATTAATTGATTGAAACAAAATCGAGTAAATCCAATTATATGTTGAAGTTGGATTCAAGTAATCCATACTTGTTTAAAAGTTTTTTTTTTATCAATGCATTTCGTTCTTTGAGTACAAAAACCGTGTTTCAGAAATACTTATTCTAGTAGTGCATTCTTCACTCAATCGGAAAATCCTCTAGCGGTAAAAACATTCACGCAACTGTTTTTCCGCACGTTCGTGGGTCACGTATCGCGATTGCTAATTGGATGATAATTGATTCGCAAAACCGCTAGCCCGATCGCAGTAAGCTGAAAACACTGCGTGCGACGTTTGCACGGAAACGGGCCAACGTGGCGGACGTTGTAATGGAAAAGACTCGTCAGACAGCAAAGTTATCTCCGCGATGACCTTAATTGAATGCACCGAAATCAACTTTCCACGGCAATCGGATTATTTATCCCGCGGCCTTGAAATTCGTTTGGATTTAGATCGATCGGAGGAGGAGCATGGGAGGGGGGGGGGGGAGGAGGCCAAAATTTGAATACTCTCGGTGGAAATTTCTCGAGGAGTTACGTCACATCCACTTTAAAACCTTGAAAGAGGACGAGCCGTGATAATTAGTACGTGGAGTGAAATTGCGCAGACAACAGATTGCGAAAAAGTTGGGCGAGAGTCGCGTTGACTGGAGAGCCCGGCAATCTTAATAATTGATTTAATTAATTGTGGATTATTCATGCAAAGGTTTTGCAAATCACACGCCTATCGGCGGTGTAATTAGTACGGCCCAGTAACGTCGTTTAATGATCAGTCTCAGTTTCGTATTTTGTGGGGTCGAGTTGTGACCTTGGCTTTCATTTCAGCCCGAGAGATTGATGGTTACTTCTGTGATTGAATTGACATTTTCGAAGAAAGTACTGGGGAGATGAAATCGTGCATACATTTGGGATTATATATTCATGTATATTTATTTAAACAATGTATGGTGATAAATTTAACAGTTTTATTACGTTAAATAAATGAAGTTTGTAATTTGCGCATTTAAGTAGTTTATTGATAACAGCAAGATAATGTTTTTGACAAAGACCAAGTGATTACAAAATTATGTTGAAAATGATTCAAAAGAAATATGTATTATATTTATTCGATTTACCATTTTCTACGCCTGAAAAATTATGCAATTTTCATCATCATTCTTAACGAAGGACAAATTATCATTTTTATGATTTTGAATAAAATATATATAGTACATATATATAATTTACGTGATATAATATATTATCAATTCAAATAATTTGTTAAGGAATTGATACGTAAAATCAATGATTCGCGTTTCTAGAAATTTTAATCCGATCAAGTTGATGCGCTTGTGTCAAGAGTTGTTATAAAATTCACTTTATTCGTACCCCAGCGTATGTTTGCAAAGCTGTGGAGTGTCGTAAATTTACGTTGCCCCAATGCCATGGCGGCAGAGGGTTAACCGAGGTTTAATGTTCTTAGATACGTTAGTGGTGCAGTGAAACTCAAAAAGGAGGACTTAAGACGAAACGTGCAACTTGTTCATTATACGGCTTAGTTAAAACTTCATTACACAATGTTGCCAGCTAACATAGTGTAACATATATCCGCAAACGTTGGAGCGGTCAGACGAACGGTCCTTATCCCGAATAAAATTGGAATAAGCAATGCGAGCATAAATTTAATTAACTTTTGAATCATTGGGAAAGTTTTACTTTTACTTACAATTTGTATTCAACTACAATTATTCATCACTTTGAACATTTTTTTTTTTTTTAATTTTTTTAGCATTGTGAATTAAAAGCATTAATATAGTACAATAAAGAGTATAATAATTTTAATTTCATTAGATTTAATCAATAACTTGTAAAATCAAAAGTTTGCTCAAAAAGTTTGCTTTCTGTTCTGTTGGAGACAAAACAATAATTAATAATGTTCGTTTCGATAAGACTTTTTTTTATAAATACTTTTCAACAAATATTAACACCGTTTTTGCACGATTTCTAACATACATGGAACCTAACGTTAAGAGACAAATTGACTGTATGACAAAACGGCTTCATACTACTAAACTTTGGTTCACAATTTCTTGCAATGTCATTAGATTACAAACTTTGATGATATTAAATTAAGATAGTTTGCAACAGCACGTACACGGTATTATGTAACGATGAAAACGTTTGCTTCCAGAATTCCGACCTGACATTGCTACGTTTTTCATCAAAGTGAACCGTTGAAAAATGGTGAATTATCGGAAACATTAAAGAAACAAACTCAATCACAGTGATTGAGTTTAAAGTAGCTCATTAATTAAATTCAAATTAGTTAATTAAAGTGAATTACAACAATTGTAAGAAAAACAAATCTTTGTAAGACGAAACATCTTTGGTATGATAATCATATATGGTCCATGTACGGTCTATATATCGTTAACATACGACTACTTTTTCATCGCTTTTCTCTTTTTCATATCTTTACAATATATATGGCGAAGCAATGCCTCATTGTATGATATTAGGTATATTATATACATATATGGTATATTTGATGTAGAAAATTAAGATAGTAATGATTAATAAATCACATAAATCAATATAATAGCAATATATATAAAATATATTGACTTTAGTTAATACAAATAATAAAATCTATCAATAATGTACACTGAGAAAACGATATTGTAACCACTACAGTAAATACTGTAACGTGGACAATTTCATATAGTAAACTGTTTACGATATCATATCGTAATTAACTTCAGCAATGACATTGCTAGATCGCTTTATTTCAATGCGCAGGAAGTTTGCAACGTTTATTTGCAACGAGTTCTAAATTCAATAAATGTTCAGCCAGAAAAAAAGAAAAGTAAACAAAGAAAGTAAACGAAACAATGAATCATGTCACTTTGTATCGCGCTGATATAAATTCAAATTCTGATTTTGATTGTCGATGGACGAAATGGCATTTTAGTAAAAATTCGTTGCAATTAAACGTTGCAAACTTCTTGCACATTTATTTCAACCAATACCCACGCTGGAAATTTGACAATCCATATTGTACGATATCGTTTTCTCATATAAAATTAATATTTTACTAATCAACTAAATTTACTAAAATAACTTATGGGATCAGGATAACATCAACATATGAGTTACAAATGGTCAATACAGTGTTCAAACATGCATCGTTTCACAAGAGAAAGTTCTCTAGCAAGTAAATGGGTTCAATTTTGCACACAACGAGACTAAATGATGATAATCTTGAGAGTAAATTGTAATTTAAACTGTTTCGTTAAGCCAAACGTCTGAAACGTAATCCGTGTACGAAAAGAAAAACGTTGATTTAAACTGGATTGATTAACCGAGCTAACGAATGTAGTAATTAAAGCAGTGAGCAAAACAGCCGTTTTCTCGACTCTCCTTATTCCAAAACGGATAAGAACCAAATTTGATGACTGCGTTGTAATATGACGTGATACGGTGTAATATAAAATCAAAACACGAATTCAAAAGGTCGTTGTTCCTTTCATAAGTGACTACTTTTAAAGAATTTTACAAGAGGCTACTTTTATTGAATAAAAGGTCATTCATCGTTTTATAAGTGCACAACACTTTTGCACGGACAGTACCCCGTACTGCTAGTTCAAATCTCGCGTCAGTTGCTGCTTTTGTTTACGCGCTTTCCAGCGAGTTAGTCTTCGACGGACAATAGGGAGTAATTTAGAAACGACGCGTGAGTGGAGTCGTTTTCACGGATGAATTTTCATTTTCGCTCGGCCATTCGTGCGCAGTCATTATTAATATTACGTCCCGAATGTCATCAGTTTAAAGCACGCGTGATTTGCGAAACAAAAAGTGATCGACGTTAAAAAAAGAAGTAATATTGACGATAATAATAATAATATTAATAACAATGACAATAATTATAATATTAATATTAATAATAATAAAGAGGAAAACAGTTTGTTTTTCATACGTGTTGAAACATGGTATCAAATTTTGTCGACGTTTCGATCACGTGGACATTTAGAATCGTTGAAATAATAATGGATTGGATCGATGTGCGCAAATAGGTCATCGAGTACTGACGCATCGATAACCTATCTGATTGTTCAGTGTATCGAAGAACGTGGCAATCAGTAACTAGCTTTACTGGTAGTCGTCCCAAATTTTGAAACCTCCTATTTGGTCTGGAACATTGCAAAAAGAAGTGTCTCGCAGGGAAAAGAAATTTACTGTATCATACACATTAATGGTTTTGAGACACGATGCATTACTGAATACTGCAATGTATAACTTTGACAGTACAATTTTTTTTGTGTCAGACTCAGGAATAGTGTTTTTAGATTACCGTCGGTAAAGCAGTCCAAGGTGGTGCCACAAGAAATTCCTCTGGCTCCGCACGGGAATTTTCGTCATGGGATCTACACAGTTTAAACTAAGAGAAATTTTATTCATTTTCTTATCATTCGATATGCAATGCGAATCTCAATCGTCGGGAACAAAAACTGAATGCTCGAAGCGTCACCCTTGACCTCGTTGGCGGAGAAAATTTATTTAATAATCGTAATGGAATTGTACGAGCCAGTCGGGCTGGTGCGAGGTGAAGTTCAAACCATATGCACGGTGACATTTAATCTCGTACGTAAAACGATTTCAAACGTTAAAGTAAAATCATCGGAGAATTGTAATAAATATGTGATACGCAATAGACCTTAAGAAAAAAAGTTTACGGTTGTATATAATTTATATAAAATCAATAGATGGTTTATTTCCTATCAATTCACCGTGAAAATCTCGTATATGGTGAGAAAAACAAAATTAAGACAGATACTCGCTTGCTAAAAAAATGAAGTCATCGAATTGACAATGATCGTAGTAATAATCACTACAGTAGTAACAAATTTTATTGATTTTATTGCGATCGTTATATTTTTTTTTTTTTTTCAATTTGAGAGCGGACGAAAGTGGAACTATTTGTATCTACGAGAAACCAGCTGTTTTGCCTCCCTAGGCACGAAAAGTTGCGCTTTCGTCTCGCTCCTGAATTATGTACTATTACTACTTCATTTACTTTTGTTTTCTAATCCTTTGATATTGTCAACATAACTAAAATATATAGACTAAATCGATGGCTGGGAGGAAAAACCCGCATTCTCAAACTGGCAATGAAGAACACCCATTTTCAAATTGGCAATGAAGAACCCTCATTCTTAAACTGGCAATGAAAAACCCCCATTCTCACAC
>JABFOV010006157.1:0-11041 GCA_022817685.1 Aradophagus sp. ZL-2020
ACGATGCTGCTATTCGTCGGTGACGGCTCATCTGAGTACGATACATGATGGCAGTCATGACGCGTGTTATGGTATCGGCACTGAGTGGTACTCTCAATCGTTACTCTACGCGTACGTCTACCGCCGTGCTCTACTTTCTGTCTTTCATGATCCGCGGCCCACCGATATCTACACCCTGCCTATCGTCGACAGCGTCAGATGTGTATAAGCGTCAGCTTATAATCTTCTTATTTTAAAAAGCTCGTAAACAACTTCTTTTTGCAGTATACAATATGAGATATTGATGTGTATATATATATATTAATTTATCAATGTACAATATGAAACATTAATGTTAGATATTAATAAGTTATTGAAAAACCAGTCTGGTGAAAATGATAATCATTATCAAACGATATTAAATAACTGGAAAGTAATTTTGTCGCATCCGAATTGTATTTTTAATTGTATTGTATTAATTGCACTGAACTGTACTTTGATTAACAATATGATTAAATACGATAAATCTATAAATTTTCATCCACTGAGTAGTGAACAAAAGAAATGTCGGTAAACAGTGTTGTTTCCTCTAGAAAAACAATTTACATTGGAACCACTGAGGAGAATACCGCTCGAAAGCTTCCGTTCCCTAGGGTTGAAAAGCACCGTACACTCCACGGGATGGAAAGCAAATTGCTACAGTTATTATGTTACAAAAAGCATTCACATTACAAATAAAAACTTGTTAAAACAATTTTTTTATTATAAGGCACAAATCGCAACTCAAACACTTTTCTATTTAGAATTTGCTTTTTCACAATAGATCATAAAGTGAATTGCAATGCCCCTGTATATTTATAATTAATTCCTATATATAATAACGTGGATTATCTTAATCTAAATTTGTAAGTGTTATTTGAAACTATTAAAATTCATCTAAAGTACATAACACAAATCCAGCAATTCATCCATAAATCCACCTCTCTATAACAAATCTTTTTTAATCGATAAATTGTTGATTACTTTTTTAATTAGGTAAACAAGTAAGATTACCTTTGTTACAGGGATTAAAAAAATAATTTAATATTTATTTTGCATTTTATTTTTAATAAATTTATCCATACTCTATTAACACAAACATGATTGGCTCAACAATCTTCTTTTCTTTGTACTCGTCGAAACATTATCAGATTCCAAATGTATCAAATATCGATTTGTCGATAAAAAAAAAATAAACAAATAAAAAAATAGATGATGAGAAAGAAACGAAAAAAAATGCAAAGAAAATAAGGAGGAGGGGGTAAAAACATTCGAGAGTCACGTGGCCAGATTCTTTGACTTTTTGATAACGAAAAACGCAGCATTGTTGTGGCAGGGTATCTTCAAATTCTGGGAAAAACGTTGCACCAGGGGCGTAGCTCTGTGGGCTCGGGCCCCGGCGGCGGTAACGTAAGCCGCGTCGTTGGCGAACGCGCGTGCCTCAGAGGAAGCTTGCGCCGCACGGTAAGCAGACGAAATATCGTAGCCAACGGGAGTTCGCGGCAACGGCCGTTACGTAAGAATCCCGGGGGTTAGGAGCGGCGGCCCAACGCCGGCCAAGTCGCGACCAACGCGCGCCAACCCTGTTCCCCCGTGGTCCCCCCTTTTTCCCGCGTTTTCTCTCATCGCCAAAACCGCTCGCTTATCGCACGGGACCAATCGTGATTGTGCGACTGTGTGCGTGGGGGGCTTTGCGTGTGTGCTCGACAACAGCGACATGGTCGATATTCCAGTGCCGCCGCTTCTAAATCAGGCGCTCTTTTTTGGGGGGCAAACGCTCCCGATGCTTTTCAACCGTTGATGCACCTTGGGTCGAACTCGAATGCTTGCAGTTTTAAAAACGTAATTTTAACTAACAATTATTATTATTATTTGTCAACTTTTGTATCTCAAGTAACAATAAGTTATCTTTACTTTAAGGAAAAGAAATAAATATTTGTTAATAAAGACTATGTATATGAAATGAAATTTAAAAATTTGGTGAATGTGAAATTACTATGTACGAATATATGAATATATTGCAACACTTGCTGTATTATATAATAATTGTTAGACATATTTCAAATATATTTTAATTTTATAGTGTATTTAATAATAGAATATATTTCATATAAAATATTTAATAATTTTTCGTACAGTTTAAATATAGTGTTAATTGAATAAGATAAATATATATTTAGAAAACAATTTTGTTTTCTCCTACATACCGATTTATGAATAAATTGAAGCTTAACTGTTCGAACAGTTGGACTTGTATAATAGCATGTTCATTTTCTTTGGATGATCGAATCATGCGATACGTTCATAACGAAGGATGCGTACATTCAACTACTGTACATTCTGAACGTTTCAAATCATCCGATGTAATATACTTCAAACGTTTGAACCTATTTGAACAGTTTGAAGAGTTCTAATCATTTATCGATTATTAATTTACAGCACTTTATTTATACAGTTAAACAAGCATAGAAAAAAAGCTTCTGATAAACCTTGAAGGAAAACATCCAAAATTTGGCTCAACCTTTGAAATATTTTTATTTTTATGCGGGATGTTAAAACGTCGATTTTAAACAGACCGTATATCAGTTAAGTATTTGATCTATTATTAGCAGTAGTTTTTGTAAAAAAATTAGGAAAGCAAACTTATAAGTGAACAATGATATTATTATTATCATTAACCATCTTAAATTTTGTTAATAAACTTTATGATTAAATTGTGTAATTTGCATGATTTGTCGCTTCTTGAGGGGGAAAAACTTGTATAAAAGTAATACAAATCATAGAAACACAATTTTGTTTTATAAATTTGTTTGAAAAATGTAAGATGGTCACTTACAGGTTCCCTTTCTAGATTTATGGGTAAAAATACTTTTCGTTTTTCTGCGTGCACTACGCGTCATCTTACTATGCCAAGAAGTAATAAATTTCAATCATAGATGTATGTATACGTATGAGTTATACTACTTTGTTTTTCGAGTGCAAATTTAAGGAAATGTGTTTTAAAATGCAACTTTTTCATGTATTTCTACCGTGAAATTTAAAAAGTCCCCCAAATAATAAAAATATTTCGACTAATTTTTAAACGTTCAGTTTAAACACATTACAATATGAGAAAAAAGCGAAACATAAATTTTCATTGGTGTGTGATTTATGCATTAATTATACATCAAGGGGCGCGATAGTATCCCGACGAGCCAAGGTAAAATACGGCAAGGTTATATTCTTAAATTAATTCTTAAATTGTTTCGAATTTGGAACTGTTTGAATAACATCGTGATTATGCTGTAACACAATTTGATACGGCAATGTGTGGATTTGGAAATGTGTGGATGCATGGCATTGATATGGCTCTAATCAGAACCATGCAGATGCAGTGTGTTACATCCGTGACATTGCATATCAAATTCTATTACATTATACGATGTTCCAAAATAAATTTAATTTTATCATGTGGCATTCTAATTGAATTTTAACATTCATGTTGTATTTGTGAAAAACGTCACGATTAAAGTCGAAAAATTTTAATTTTAATTAACCTTTAAAATTAAATTAGAAGTACCATATTAAGCTGAATTTTAAGGTGATATAAGTTATAACACAATGATTTCTTTTTTATTTCGTAATATCATACTTAAATCTTCTATTATAGACATACATTTTTTCGTACAAATAAATAATATAGATTTAAATTAACACATTATTAAAAAAATGAACGCTTATAAATGTCTGAGCGTATTTCATAATGGCCAGTATTTTTTTATTTCGTATGCACTTGGATTAGCAACTTCAATAATTAACAGCCACAGGCTAATACAATTAAAGATATTTGTGTGTATTTAAGAACAAGAGTGAGCTCGGCCAATAGTATATTTACAGCGTCAAATTATATACGCAAAATCACCTTTCAACGTTTGCTTCTGTTCAATTACGTTTACTTAAATTTTTTTTAAAATTAGGCAGTAGAAATAAAATTTATTTCTGAAGTAAAAATAAAAATAGAAGTTGAAGTTGAATAGCAATAAAACAAAGTGAAAATTTTAATCTTAAGAGTAACAATTTTGAATTGTTGAAAACATTATAACTGAAACAAAAAATATCCATTAATAATAAAAATGATATGAATTATAACAATAATCATAATCATTTTCATAAATTATCCCTAAGTCGTGATTTTTATGATTGATGCGTTTCTTAAAAATAAATTTGATTCTAGATAAAAATCATCCGTTGAGAATTATTTTCGAACGAATGATCACATGTACGCTTGCATGCGAAAATACGTCGGCTTGCGTGAACAGTGCAAATTACTACGACCAGATGAAGTTAAGCTTCAGACAACTGGAGCAATTTTCGCTTTATTTATTCAGAGCATTGAGAAACATAAACTTCTGCCTGATTCTCTTTACAAAACTCTTTTGAAAATCAAATTTCATTAAATTTTAATCAATTGCACCGAAATTGTGTGAATGAAAGTTAAATGTTTAATAAATTGTACTTTGTCCAGAAAAAAAAAGTTTAGAGATTTTTTTTGCCAAAAATTTATTACGAAACTTAAGTAGAATTCGTTTAATTTTCAGACATACTGCAGACTTAATGTCTGTTATATAAAATGGCGGCCGATAGACTAGACTTGGATAAGCCTCTTTGGGATTTGAACACATTTTCAGGTCGTTGGAAACATTTCGCATGGGTCACCGATTTTCGCACATGCATTGTTTCAGAGAAAGAACTTCTTGCTGCCAAAAAATTGTGTGATGACTACAGGTAATTAGTCTGTCAAGAAATTAAACGTAAAGTGCAAAGAATTATTTTGTTAATTAAACAAAATCTTGGTCCACGTCGTCCAAATACGTTTTTAAAAATCTGCTTTGTAGTATCTGCATTTCTCTGCATGAATATAATAGTGACATTGAAGGTGACTTACATTGTTATATTTCATTGTGTAGATTAAAAAAAGAGCCACCTGGCACAACGAGGGAACAGCTATTATATGCGAAAAAGCTTTACGAATCTTCTTTCCATCCAGACACAGGGGAATTGCAAAATGTTTTTGGCAGAATGTCCTTTCAAGTGCCCGGTGGTATGGCCATTACTGGAGCCATGCTACAATTTTATAGGTAAGATTGTTGTATTGAAAAATCAAAAAAAGTATTGGCTATATTACAGTTTATATACCCACTGGTATGTATTACGGTATATTTGTAAACGTAGAAAAATAATAATAATAATCAAAATGAAGGGTTGGAAATAAAGTAACATTATAAACTATCAAAATAAATGCAAGCAAATAGTAAAACAAACAAAAAAGAAAAACAAACTTTGAATCTCTCACTTCTAAATTACTATAAAAGGAAATTTTCATTCACATACAATTAAAAAATGATTAAATTATCCAAGATCAAACATTCGAAGCGCTGACAGGCCCAGTTGGCGCTTTCGCAAGGCAGATTTCCACATTTTGAAACGATTATTAAGCATGTCGATCAAGTCGAGCGAGCCTTGCGAAAATAGCGAATCAGCGATTTGAATTACAAATAAGAGTATGAACGCAATGTTGAATTTAATGTTGGTTTTGCATATTAGAACGACAACAGCGGTGGTATTTTGGCAATGGGTGAATCAATCATTCAACGCTTTGGTCAATTATACGAACAGAAATGCAAATAGTCCTGTGACAACCAGCCAATTGGGAATGGCTTATGTCAGCGCGACAGCTGCTGCAATGCTTACAGCCATTGGTTGCAAGAGTTATTGGCAAAAAAGGGCCGGACCTCTTATGGCTGTAAGAATTTTAAAAGATGAACATATTGACTGGAATTCTTCGCCTCTTTCCTAATAGTTCACTATCATTTCTTCTACAGATTACTTCAGTTTATTTTACTTAACAATTTCTTTTTCCATAACTTATAATTCGCAAATTAATTAAAATTTTTTATTTCTTAAGTAATACATTTGCTTAAATAAATGGCTAGACGTACTCTATTGACGGATTTCGCTTGATTGTAATTTGATGCCTAAATGCTTTATTATATTGAATTGTTGTTCGACAGAGA
The DNA here is from genome assembly GCA_022817685.1 of Aradophagus sp. ZL-2020. Lineage (NCBI taxonomy): Eukaryota > Metazoa > Arthropoda > Insecta > Hymenoptera > Scelionidae > Aradophagus > Aradophagus sp. ZL-2020. The sequence goes on from JABFOV010006157.1 coordinate 6,072, forward strand.
TACGTTCCTTTCGCTGCAGTAGCTGCGGCAAATTGCGCAAACATTCCTCTAATGCGGCAGAATGAGATACTGGGAGGTATTGAGCTAACCGACGAGCAGGACCGAAAGCTGACCAAGTCAAAGGTGATACCGAGCCTTCGAGGTTCTTCCAATCAATACGCTAGAAAGCACTCACGCACGTTGCATATTTCTAATGTTTTCAGATAGCTGCTGTTAAAGGGATCAGCGAAGTTGTAATATCCAGAATCGTCATGTGCGCTCCCGGAATGCGTAAGAACTTTTGATTTTCAATAAGCATTTGCTGTATGTATTTATAACATGGTTTTTCTATCTGTGAAATCTATCTTTTACGATTAGTTTTACTACCACCGTTGATGGAAAAATTGGAGAGGTTCAGGTGGATGCAAAAAATACGGCCCTTGCACGGGCCATTTCAAGTTCTCATGTGTGGTTGCTCGTAAGTCCTTAACACGTTTTATATTTCATAATATAAAGTTTATATACACGCATTGAATTGCAAAATAAAATTTTGCCAATAATTTCAGATTAGTTTTTATGGTTCCAACGGCCTGTGCGTTATTTCCACAAAAGTGGTAAGTAACATTTGATTTCGCAAATCCCAGACGTAGACCCTTAAAGTATACGGTTCGAGATAAAACTTGATGCTGATCATTGTTTGAACGTTGCTTTCAGTCCCATTTCGACGAAGACCTTACAAAAATGGGAACCGGAACAGTACGAAGTACTTAAACGAAATTGCAAGGACGGCGAAATACCGGAATACCTGTACTTCAATAAAGGGTTGTAAAACGAACACGAACTAATCTCACTCAACAATAACGTTAACTGTTGAAGTTTGAGGGAGAAAAGAGGAAACAAGAAGTACTAAATAAGAGCTTACAATCCAATGGGCAATAATGTTACGAATCGGCGTTTACCTAGCGACGACGTTGTTTTTATGCTTTTTACATGAGTTTGCTTGCGAGCCAGTTTCCCTGACTTTTTTGCGTTCGATTGGAAACTTAAATCATTCATAATACTTTATGTATACATCACTTACGTATCTTGGAGTGGCGTATACAAGTAACATTTCAAATAGTTCAAAATGCTGTTTATTTTTTTTTCCACGTTTACTTTTTGAGTTAATTTAGTTTACTTAAGCTTTTAGTTAACATAATTTATTATTGAAAAGAATATTACTCGAAAAGGTCAATTTCATATCAAATTGATATTTTGATGAAATTGTTGCAATTAAAGTACTTAATCAAAAGTAAAGGTGTGCTTTATTAGAACCCTAATTTTATTATTACAATTTTCATTTAAGTGACTGTTAAAAAAGCTGACTGAAATCGATCAACACATCAAAATTATTAATTCAATTTTATTGTTATGTAAATTTTTTCAAGAATTAATTAATTTACGTATATAAATTTAATTTATATGAAAATAATTTTAATTCGTCATTGTTTCAAATCATCTTATTTATTATTTTTTTTTTAATTTCCAACATACGTTGGAAAAATTACGAGAAATTGTATAAGAAATTAAGTTTAACAACTTTTTTGCCAGGTGTTTCTGAATATTTATATTGTTGGTCTTGGATGTGTTGTTTGCGGTTGCTGCGGCACGTATCCTATTCTGTCTTGAATTTCACTTTGAGGTAACTTCGGATTCCACGTTGTTGTGTACATATTCGTCCGATCGGCCGTCTTTTTCTCATTGTCCTTGCGCAGGTTTTCGTGCTCCGCCAAATCATCTAACTTCAACTCGATCCTCGTGGGACTACGACGAATCATTTCTGTAACAATCGTCAATATTTAATGTGTGCAATGAATTAAAAATAATACAAAATATTTCTTATCGTAAATATTTGCCTTAAATATAAGTATGTTTTTATGCATTAGATAATTAAAAACAACAGCATAAATGAATATTGCTCCATAAAATATAAATAACGTATAAATAACTGTTAAATTTAGAAATTCCATTGATTGTTCAAGTTTTAGTGTAATGTAACTGAATACATTATGAATAATATTCAAATAAAACTTAATTTTCATATTTAACACGAAAATAAATCTGAATTAAATACAGTTTTGTTAATTATTAAATTTAATAATAAACTGTATTTACTTTAACTTTAATAATAAACTGTATTTACTTTAACAAAAAATGTCATTCTAGACAACAATAATGATTCATTCAGTTTAAACTGTTTGAAAATTAAAATAATCCACGTTTCCCGCCATTGGCGCTGAGCAAATATGGCGGACGAGAACTGCAGGATTTCTCGAATTAATGAAAGAAATGAATGATTTTCAGTAAAAAAAGGACTGAAACACGAGCGATGTTAACCGTCCGCGGGGCTTCACTTATAGCGTCCGATTTTTAACAACGTCAGTCAAAGAAATCGTCAAATAATGCGACAAATACGAGCCGGAAAAATATTCCAGTTACGGTAAGCACGCTCGCAATCGCGTGCGAAGATTTTCACGAAATTCCGCCCGATCTACGCTTCGTCCTCGCAACGCTCGGCGTGTCCCTGCAGTTGACGTATCAGCGCGCCGGATACCACGCCGAAAACATGCTTTACCTTGAAGATTATGTCGAAAGTAAGTATGACTGTGTCGAGCCGAGATAGCCAAGACAGCTCACGCGAAAACCTAACCTCTTCTTGTCATTACGCGACACACGATATTTTGTTTAAATAATTTTACCATAAACTAGATGTTTTCTCGCCTAAAAAACATTGCATTTTTTTACAATGTCACATTGAATTGCATGCTTCACTTATCGTATTCTTAAAATCAACATGAGGTTAATTTGAGGTTAGGTTGTTTCGTTTTCTCGAATTGACATTTCGAAAGAAAAATTTTACTTTTTCTTCCTTGTTTGAATTCGTTAACAAATTCGGGATCATCTTTATAAGAATAGAACTTTTTTTTTTTTTTCAAACAATATTTAAAGTTGTTATGTTTTATTCAAACTCCTTGTTTACCTTTTGCAGTGATCGAACACCTTCCTCAGGACTTACGGGATCGGTTTACGGAAATGAGAGAAATGGACTTAGGTGTACAGAGTATGTTTCATCAATTTTTATTACTCAATATTACATTGTTCTTTATTTTGTTTACTGGTGTTCTTTGTATTTTTTTTCTTTCAATCTACAAATTTTGTTTTTCTTTGTCAGTATAAGTAAACATAATATTTGCCTCTTATCTTATGTTTTCGAAAAATTATGTACTGGCCAGTCAAACAGTATAATTTCTTAACTTGATATTTCATATTTTTCTCAAATAAATTTGTTCCATATACATCGAAGAGTAATAAGAAAAAATTATATAAATATGTAAATAATTTTATTTTCAAATTTGGTATTATTAAATTATATGTTTTATAATGAGTTTATAAATTTAAAATAAATATACATCAAATAATTTTGCATTTGAACAAATCAAACTTTTTAATTTGTGTGAACAGAATTTTAATTTAATATGTACAATCTATTTGACACTAAAGATATTAACTGTTTCTATGTATCAATTAAAGAATGCATTGAACTGAAACAACAACGTTCTCAAAATATAAATTGATTTTATGTTTTTAATGAAATGGAAATAATTTCAGTAAATTATTATAACAGTAACAACATACATTTCATTGCAACATTGTGTTCTGTTTTCAGATTCTATGGATAGTCTTGAAAATAAAGTAAAAACATTTTTTGCAAATGCAAAAAAAATGAAACAAAGTGAACGAGATGCGGAATATGAAGCACTTAGAAAAGAATATTACAAGACATTAGAAGAAGCGGATGAAAAATATGATATCGCGAATCAAATGTATGAATTAGTGAATAAGTATTTCAAACGACTGGAACAAGAACTTGATAAATTTAAAATGGAACTAGAGGCTGATAATGAAGGTATAACAGAAGTGTTAGAGAAACGGTCTCTTGAGCTGGATCAGCCTCCAACCAATAGTAGTCAAAAAGAAAACCGTTACAGTTTTACATCTAGTAGGTCTCGAGATAATCATAGTCATTGTAAGTATAATTCACCACAGACAATATTATTTAAAATATATTTTAAAATGATATTAATTAATTATTTGTCGTTCTTAATAGCACGTTCGGAAAAAAGAAGAGATTCTAATGCCTCTTCGACGTCAATAGAAAAAAGAGTAGCAATAGATAAACTTCCTCCAAGTCTTCCTGAATCTCGACCAGCTTCAGCGAATTCTGGTCCAATTATAGCAGCTCCAAGTATACCACCACCTCAACCTCCAGTGGCTAATTCTGTAGGCCCAGTTAGTTACAACCTAGGACACATAGGAGCAGGTAATTGTTAGTTATTAAATTTCTTTTACAAAATTTCTAATAGATACAATACAAACAAATAAACCCCTTTTTTTAGTAGATGAATTAACTTTAGGAAGGAAATGTAAGAGTGTTTATTTTAAATTTGATAAAAAACCTTGAAACTTAAAATCAGTAACATTTAAAGGTAATCTAAAATAACTGTTTTTGAAGATACAGATAACTATAAAAATTAAATTAGTTGTTATCAAAGATTATATTCCAAATTACATTGAATTTATTTGAACTTAGTAATTTATTTAATCAGAATCTGAAACACAAATAAGTTTTTTTTTGCATCTTGAAGCAAACTTTTGCCATGGTTTTTCCGTCGATTAGTATTTTTCTATTTGTCTTCACAAACGCCCAAAATGCAGACATTGAAAATAACGTTGTTACAAGTAATGCGTTACTCAAGAACGTTACATTTTTTAAGTGACGGTAACGATGACGTTATTTTTTTTATATAACGGTAATGAAAAGAAATTTTTCCGTTACCGTTACTTTTTTGTTTCTATCCAAAAACATATTTTTATAGAAAAAAGCACATAACAATAATTATTAAAATTCTAACAATACTGACTACAAGCTTTAATTATTGTGACGTACCGCG
>JABFOV010006158.1:0-11040 GCA_022817685.1 Aradophagus sp. ZL-2020
GATTTCATCTTAATAAAAATTCCGATCGTTTATCGACGTTCGAAGAAATGTAGTTAAATTAAAATTTGTGGACTTTAGGGAAAAACGGCATTGGCGTTTGAGAAAGAAGAACGTAGTTGATTTTACAACCTCGGTATTTAATTCTTCAATATCAAAATACATAAATTTTCAGATTTTGAAATTTTATACACGTAGAATAAAATTGGACATTTTTTTGCTAAGAAAAGACAACGAAATCTAGTTCAACCTTTCTCTACATTTATCCCCCGACTCGTCCCTCTTCCTCGAATCCGTCAATTCGGTCAAACGATCCGAAAATCGAAAGTGATCCCCTGCCGTTGTTTCCACGCTCGGGGCACGGTTCGGCCCCGGGTGCGCTGCGTCCTTGTCTAATTTGCATCGCCGTTGAAGAGCACGAGACCGTCCGGCGAAGACGCGGCAACATGCGATCAACGAAACTTTTGCGACGCATGGAATTGAGAAGTTGGGTCGGGAAGGTATGCAACAGCTGTTATCACGTTACAGTTCGCACGAGCGGCTCGTAACTCCGCGTCAGCGTGTCGGCGGGGCGGGCGCGCGAGAAAAGGAGGCCCGGCGCGTATACGTGACGGCGGATACGTACGTAGATAGGCAGATAAAGCGCGTGCGAGCGAGATAAAGAGAAGAACTCGACGAGAGTGGGTCAAGTTCAGAACGCTTATGATAACATTTCCTTCGTTCCAGTTCCGCCTCGACCCTTCGGCTCATCCCGTCCTTTTCTTTGACGTCCCCGGCACCTACGCAAACTTCGCCCCCGATCGCCTAATTCGTCTCGCCTCAAGTTTTCCGCGCGCGCCCAAGTCAACGAAACTTTTCTGCCCCGCCGCCGGGAGTTTCCGCGCGGAAACTTGACGAACAATCGGTCCGTTTGACGCGCCGATCAATTTCAAGTTCGGTTGACGATTTTCCGCCGGGCTTTCGATCGGCTTAGTCGCTGGGCTGAGCGAAATGAAGAGCGATTTTTGGTAGTAAATTTCTCGGGCTGAATCTGGATATTCGTAAATGACGGATGATAATGATAATAAAATTGAAGATATTCGTAAATGATTGGCCTTGATTTTAAATTTTACTTCGACAATATGAATACTTGTTATAAATATAGCTCTCTGTTATTAATCGCGTTACAAGAAAGTGGCGATTCCGGTAACTGTCCAGTGCGCTTCAAATCCATCAATTTTAATGGCGATGGAAGTAAGACAATCGATAGGGATTCGGAGATAAAAAAGTATCATCGCGCGTGAGCAGCTAAAGCTGATTACGTATTTGCGTAAACATTCCATCAAGTATTCTACAAGTACGCGAGAAACATTTTATTGCACCCAAGCCGCTTATCCGCGACATTCATTCGTCATAATTTTAGAGATAAAACTCGTAAAGATACTTGTCGCAGTGAAGCGAAATCTCGCACACAATAACTTCATTGTTTTTCTCCCAGTTTCTTCCTCTTTTATTTCAACATTAAACTTCGCGTGTCACGAGAGTGTACAAACAGTAGTTTGTCGATTGTTACCTCATACTCGAAGTCATAACGTGCGTGTAATAAGTGAGGTCGTCAATCGTTACCAATATTTTTGGGCTGATTTTCGAGCTCGATAATCCCATCCGATATCAAAAATAGACTCAAGTACGTTTCGAATAGGTATAATATACTAGAATTAAAATTGCTTTTTTACATTTAACGTACTTCTACGGTCAATTCAAATCTCGTAACATACCGAAATAGAAATATTTCAATCCACCCTATCTTGCATTAGGCCATACCATTTTTATTCCAAAACAATTACTAAATATTTTCCAAAAAATAGACCCACGATAGTTGGTAGACTTTACAACTTGAGCAAATGGTGTCCACAAAAAGCACGAACTGTCTTTTGAACTTCACGATTGAATCGTATATTAGCCGTAACAATTTTTATCGGGGGAGCACAACATGTGTGCGACGAATAATGTTGTCAACCTCGTTGTGTGCGGTTTACGCGCGCTATCTTATAGACCCCGGCACGCTTATGCAACAAGTGTGATATGATGAACAGATATTTATAAACGCGTATTGAAAGCCGTGCATGCGCCTACCGAGTGAATCGAATAACATGAATGAGAGATGAAAGCGAAGGAAAAAAAATGGGTCGACTTTTGTTTACCCGCAGCGGGCGGCAACGTCAACGGCAGGACACGCTCGACGACCTGCGGGTCCCGTAAGCCGGAGGAGTAAGCGAAAGAGAGAGAGGCCAACGAGAGATTTCGTCGTTATCCCGCGCAAAGTTGTCCTATCGCGCAGTTCGCTTGCACCACGCAAGCTCAAATATTTGTTCAAGTATTTTTGGCTTTTCTGACCCTTGTTTTTCCGGCGCTGCATACGAATAAACAGCCGCGCTAATTTATCTCCCGCAGCGTGCATCAATTTTTGTCGCGTCGCAACGAAATGGTTTTAACAACGGGTGCGAATGAATTGATTTCACACAGGCCATTTGATAACGATGAACGACTGATTAAAGCATTTCACTTTTTTTTTTAGCGCGTGGAAATGCAATTTTCGAGAATTCGAAGATTGTTTTAACCGAAGCAAATACAGTCTACGAATTATATGTATATAATTCATTATATATCAATAATATAGCAAATGTAAATGTATTACAAATTTATGTGGCAAAATGGTTCGTTAGCGTTGCGTAGAAAATATGCTGGCAAAAAATGTGAGCAAATATTTACAAATCTGAAGTATTGAAATTATGAATATACTGACATTTAATAAATGTTCTTTTTGAATTGACACAATTCTCCTACATATTATCATCATGATATCTATACGTCTTTCCCCATTACGATCAAATGGTGTAACATTTCCGACGTCGCGATGAATGACATCGAAACGCCAGTCTGACTTCGGTTGCCCCGTCTTGCAAAAACACGCGACGCTGTCTGCCTGATCGGTCTATTATTGAACATTTATCCGTCTTTTTATTTTCGATCTCAAACAACTCCAGTCACCGAGATGAGGCTGCAAGTAAACCTCTTGTAAGCCGGTTGCGTTTGTATGAGTAAGCGTAACCGTTTCGCCAACACCGAGGCATGCAGTGGCACGTGCCCCGAGCGTGGCCGATCCAGATGACCGATTGGCCATCGGTCGGTTCAGTTTAATGCGATTATGGTATCGGGTATCTTCTTGCAAGATTCTACGAGCATCAAGATGTTTGCGGTGTTTCCTTTCATTCTTTGCCGTAATCCGCAGCCTAATAAAGCAGCCGCAGTGCGTACCCTGCACTTCTTGCCGAAAAATTCTTGCGCGTCTTCGAAACACCAGTTCATCCGGTGCGCAGCTGATATAGAAAAACCAGCCGTGGATGTTAACAGAACTGCTAAAGTTTCTTCGCCGTTAAAACAAACTCCGATTATTTTACATAAACCTACTTTCTATCGGATTCCACTCGCTGTAAAACTGCTCTTTCTTTTTAGAACTGCTCGCTCGTATACTCGGTTTACGCGCGTTCCGTTTAGCCTGAGCAATTTTCTTTCTCAAAGGTGAGCAGCGTTAGAAATTGTTTATGTTAATGTTTCGCTCATGATGACTTTTCGTTGCTCGCAAATTCAAGTTTGTTGATGAAACAGTTAGCTTCCTTAATGAGTGACTGCGATTAGATCGTCCGGATTTCTACGTTCGAATCTTGCATTGCGAATTTTGAGTTTCGATTTGAAATTCCATCTATGATTTTCTTTCTTTTTACGGTACTTTTTCGTTTTGAATGGCTGCAACCACCTGCGTTTCTTGAGCTCGTTCGCCGCGAATCAATCGTATCGTGGCTTTTTTTGTTAATTGATTCGGCGAAATCGGCTCGGCGGGACGCACGTGGCCGATTAATGAACAGCTCTGAAAAAGGAAACACGATGTTCCGCATCAGCTTTTCATCAGTGTTCGCTCTCGCGCGCGCGTTCTTGAATGAGAAACGACTCGCTAACGCGGCGGGATGAAAGCGTAATGGCTTAATTATGCCTTGCCGCGAATTGCTAGGTGTCGGGTCTCGTCGCGGCGCGGGACAAGGACAGACGAAAAAGTGGAACGCCACGGTGGCTGCCCCTTCCCGGTTTGTTTTAATGAGATTTATGAATGGATAACCACTCGCGCGCTGTTTTTGTCCTTCCCCTCCGCCGACTTTTTCTCGCACACGCTGGAAACAACGTGCCGGGATTCCCGGCGCGACGTGCAACTTGTATTGGCTTTCGCCGAGCGGCGTGCACCGTGCAAACACCATTATACCTACCCGTGAATTATCGCTCGTTCGTTCGACTTTTCAATTTCACCGCCCCGCCTGCGCCTTCTCATCAATTAACCGGAAAAGGTTGATAAAAGCAGCCAGTGACCTTTACATCACCGCGAGGAAAGGGAAAGTGACGCGGCAGAAGCTTTCGCACAGTGGTGCACTTTTTTCAACGGTTGCAATCGCGCAATCTTTTGTTTTTCTCCGCGTTTTTTTTCTTTCTTTTTTTTTTTCTTTTCGTGGTATGCGAGAAAGAATGTTTAGGTGTTGCAAGCGGTGTATTTTAATGAATTTTGCATTTTACGGCGAAAAATTTATCGTGGCTTGATCTGAGATTTGAACGCTCATCTCCGATGTAAGAGTCAAGTGCGTAACTGTAACGATATACGACTTTGTTGAATTTAATTTGTTTTTTCAACTACTTTCAATTGTTTTTAACGTTTAAAAATGTATTATATTTTATTGTATAATAAACAGCGTTGAACAGATTCGTTTCTTTTAGAAAAAAGCGCGATAAAATATGTATTGAATCGGTTATCTTTAATAATGTCAAAGACCGTTGATAACGATTAATCCATTATCAAATTTGTGGTCGAAACATATTTATTAGAGTTGCGGTTTACATTTTTACCCCCTTACGTGGTTATCAAAATTTCGTTACATTAAATTACAGTTGTATAATTAATTTTCGACAGTTATTGCTATTTGTTCGATAAGTGCATATCAGAAGACACGGTAAGGTCTTCAGCTAATAATATAAAAGGAGAATTCTTATCAAAAAAGGATTAATGTTACTATTCTATTCGTGCCTTAAAAAAGTCTTGGAAGAGACGTGTTTAATAAGAAAAAAAGTGAACATTTTTTGTTAATCATCAGTGACTTTCAAAAATATTAACTGATACAATTTCAGCTCTAAGAAAAATTAAATTGTTACATGGATATAAGTCTGCAAAGTAACGTTTTTAGTTACTGACACTTTTTCTTGTTACTACTATAAAATGACAATCGTTAATTTGAAGCAAGGTATTTTTTAAAGCGAAAAGAAAAAAAAGAAATCCCGACCGTAAGCTGTAAAAAAGGAAATGTTACAACGAAAAAAACTTATTAAACATCACTCGTAACTTCAAGACGCCACTTAAATCTTATCGCAGCAACATCTGTGGGAAACAACAGAAAACTCAATCAAGCACACCGAGTGAACTGCTTTTTTCCCTCCCATGTTTTCTTTAACTACGGTATAATGCTCTAGGACGTGCAACTTCTCGCATTTCCAAACTGGACTCACAGATCGCGCAAAGTTAAACGTTTCTTGTGACGTTCCACTTGGTAAAACGGCACGCGAGCGTTTCTTATGTGAACTTAGAGATCCGCCAGGTGACTCTCAACTTCAATGGGATGTTATAAAAGGCGCGCCGCAATATTTTTTGCGGCTTAATGAAAACGTTTCTGCAAATTACGCCAGACGTCAACCGATTAAGTCATATCGTACACGCGGTTCACTTTTTTTTCTCCCATTCTACCTCGCGATGATTGCAGTTTTTTTCGATTTCAATCACCATTAAAATAACTCAATTTTAATATCAATCGTTACAAAAGTAATGGCAACAAAAAACGGAAAGGTGAATTGTTTCGTTACAATTAGTGACTAAAATTAAATATTTAATGACATATATTTATGGTACATTAATATTGTTCAATATTATTGTTAAATATATTCCCGAATAAGCTCAAAATGTTTAATTGTTTGTAAGCCTAATCTGTTTAATTAACTTGATATTATTTAAACTAAAATTTTGTATACAATATTTCTTTCAACTTTTGACTGTTTAATTAAAAAAAATGATTTTTGTGTGTGAACTCGTTTTTTGATTTACGTATTATGTAACGAACATTATTTGACCAAACGTACATACTTAATTAAATTGATAATTTTAACACCGAAATGTGTTAAAACATCAAAATTACCCCAATCAAATCATTCTTTTATCAATTAATCATTGCCATTGCAGACTGAGCATTGTTAATCACTAATTAACCTTAATTAAACCAACATTATAAATAACACTAAACCGCACTTACCCCAGATCTGCTGAAATCAATATTACTCAACAAATTGCAATAATCATGAACAATACCATTGTCCTATGAAATTAAACTTTAAGTTATTATTACAATTGAAACTAAGACCTCAAATACTTTCACACCACAAAAAATAATGTTCCATATTAAATCGAATCAGCGTTATTTTTTTTTCTAAATTATTTCAATACGACTTCTACAGCGTGCAAAAACTGCGTTAAAATGATCATTAATAAATGTTAATAACCTCGTTAAAGCAGCGGCACACGATTTGAATGAGAAAAAAGTGCGGCCGGTGACGGTGCGAATGGTCAGTGAACGATTGAACGAAGATTGCGAATGTTGGGCGAAAAATGGAAACGGGGGGTCGGGGTGGGGGGAACCGAGACAGAAGAACGGTCGCCTTGAAACGAGCGCAACGTTGCTTCGGTGGAGATCAGCGATCAAAACACGGCAATCGCGTTCATCGAACCGACGTCGCTTAATGTATGCTGCATTGAAAAAGAGGGTCACGCTTTAACTGACGCCAAGCAGACTGCAAAGTCGCGCTCGTGGATCCAGATTTCGAAAGGCGATTAAATTCAATCAAGACGGCGTGTGTTGAATTCAGGCATGCATACTGCATTTTCAAGGTTTACGTCTTGTGCGACTGCGGCTGAATAGCAATGCAATTGAATTATTAATTTGTTGCCAATCACGCGCGAGGCAGCCCGAAGACAGCGTCAGCTTTTGCAATGTCAAGAGCGTCGATTAATCAGTTATAATGCGCGCTTTACATATGATTTACATTTCCCATATAACACGTCGGGCTGCCACCGCTGGTGTCAATTAATTGACTAAATTCGCGCGCGTCTTAATGAATGACACTTGCTATTTTAGCTTGCTTTCATGCCTGTGTTATATTTATTTCGTTGATTCGGTTATTGAACAGTTGTTAATTGAATTAGTTGTTGATTAAATTACGTTAATTTACATGTGATGAGATGATATAAGATTTAAATTGAACGTTAACTGTAATGAGAAGCTTTTAAGGGAACGTTTCTATAGAAGGGTGGAAAAAGTTGATAATAACAGGGAATTTCGTATAACGGAGAAATCCATGGGTATTGAGAGTTATGGGAAAATGTGTACATGATAGTGTGTAATTACCATTGATCGTACACTTTTAAAAATATCCTTTTGGTAGGAAGTAGCGAAAAATTTAGCTCAAACGCAATTTCGACCCTATACATCAACCCGCAACAGAGCATTCGACAGCTCCACATGCAGGAAGACAATGAAATGGTGTTTATTGTTAAAGATGGATGTCGTGCCATATACGGTGCATTTATTTCATATTTTAATCGATAGAATGCATATATTAATTTTAAACTATAATTAATACTTTTACTGTGTGTCTCGAGATTAACGCGATTGCTATTTTAAGAAGCGCCATCTACAACTCAGGTGGGTCTAACCTGTTGCACCGAAACATTTGCAATGTTGAATTTAAAATAAATAGGTTATTTTTAAAATACGTGCATTACTCTCCTTGCGAAGTCGAATCTGTTTTGAAAAATGATTTAATTGTTTTAACTGAACATCTCGCCCTTTTGTCAATCCAGCTAATTTCGTTTGCTTGAAAGAATCCGACATCGTCTAACCTCGTTTTGTAAACAAAAGGTTGCAAGGAATCGCCTTAATAGCCGGCTTCGGTTCAGCGTTTGTCATCGCGTGTCGACCGCGAAGGCTCGGAATAATTGAAATGAAGCGCCGAACGATGCTGCCTCAATACAAAAGACGATAAACAGCGGCCGACGATGATTAAGCGTCTCGGCTGGCTGCGGCGTCAGTGCTCGGGCAAGATTGCACGTTTTACGAGTGAACGACACATCGATTTCCGGTTGCACGTGCGGCGCAGGGCTCGTTCATTGACTGTCGGGGCAATTATACAATACACGAGCGTATCCAACTCTCGGATAATCTGCGCGACCTTGCCAAGTACGCGGCACAACGGTCGCCGTGGCGTTTAACTCCTTACTCGGTCACGATTCACGATTACGCCGCGCGTTCGCGCATAATGCATGCAAACATCCGAAGTCGGGCCGCTGCGTGCCTCGCGCAATATCGTGCTTTTGGCCCCTCTTTCGCGCCAAGTTGTGCCAATGATTCTCCAACCATTTTGCTCGTGTTTGAGTGAGTTGTAGGCACATTATCAAAGTACAAGTAGACGAAAAAATTACTGATAATTTTTATTCACTCAAAAAGATCTTTTTCGTTATCAGTAATAAAGGAGATTTATTTTTAATTGAAATTAAGTTGCGTTGAGGAAAAATTAATGATAATTCCGCGAGTATAATAACTGGGAGTTACACTGTAAAAGAAAAGTGTAAAGGATCATTTTTTCGGTTAAATTCGTTGAACGCTCATTAAAAATATATTAATAACGTTATTGATAATTACTATAATTTGAAAAATTACTTTAAGTACTTTTGGTAATTTTTTTTCACGAGTAGATGTAACAAGCTTAAATCATTATACTAACTTTAGATGATTATGAACTAGTTCGTTTGATGGATGTTTTCCGTTGTTGCGGTTATGCAACAAGTCTTATTGGAAATCTATTGTATCGAAACTTAGATAGGAAAAGCTCACGGGGACAGTTTGTGTGTCTTCGTTTTAAATCACTTGTTTAGAAAATAGTGAATTTCTTGTTAAAATTAAATTGGACTTTACACAAATATGCAATGGTCCAATTAAAATCCATATTTATATTGTCAAGTTATGGCGAAAAGTAACGGAGACAATATTCAATTAAAACAGTTTGTGAAATTTAATTCTTCTTATTTTAAGTTTGGCGTATTTGTTTTCTTTCTTTCTATCAATGAATTCAAAATTTTTAATTGATCAAATTTGAATCATTATTTATATATATTGTTTCAATTTAAACTCATTTAAATTTAATAAAAAGTTATCAGTAGATAGTTTTCAGTAGTTTTTTCAAATGAATATAGAGCAGAAATACATTGCGCGTGGGCTTTTCTGGAAATGGCGAATATAATTTCCAAGAGACTGAATGCGTACATCGACTATGTCGTAGTAACTTATCAAAGGTCACGATTGACTTTGTAGAACTGCTGCTTTTACTTCGTATTTATGAAATGACAGATTCAGATGATGGTAATTTAAGGATTCTATGTATGAGAAGCCTATTAAACTTCACTCATTTGCTCCGAAAACTTAAGAACAAATTCAACATTTTATTGCTTGGCATGGTAAATGTCGTAAAACAAATTCACGTGGTCGTAATTCAGTTTTACAAAAATAATATTAAAGAAGTAATATTAATAAAGTTAAACTTGGTCAAAATTCAACAAATATAATTTATTTTATTATTTATTATTATTGTGTTTTATTTATTTAATTATTTATTATTATTGTGATCATTTATATATAAATATATTTACAATTATTTGTGATCATTTATAAAAATGTATAAATATACTTATTAAGTATAAATTATTTTTTGTTTTTTCTAGTGATGATTGAGGCAAATGTTTAAAATATGTATTAACGTTCGTACGAGTTACTTCACCTAAATAATAATGTAAAATTGCAATATTTATTTTGCCATTAAAATTGTGTAGCTTTAACAGAATTCTATTTCCAAAAAATCCAAAAATCATATATACTTTAAAATTTTGTTAACATCGATTCTATTTAAAAACTTTGTTTTTGCAAATTTTATTATTAAAACTTTCCAAAATTTAGTAACAAATCTCGAAAATTTTCGAACTTTTCACAGATGTGTTCACAAGCTTTTTCATATTGTTTGCAACATGTTTCGACAAAATGAAGTAAAAATCGCAAAAACAAGTATCGCGAGCATAACTTTCAATGGGTCTAAAAATGACGGTGGAATTAATTAATCATCGTTGCAATTTGAGGGAGAATTCAAAGCGGAGTACAATTTTCTGTATTTCTAGCAGTTCTATTTTCCGTCAGTCGACGTGTTAAATTTGTACACTGACCCGATTGGACTGCGCGCCTCGTCTCTTCGGGTTTGAATAGAACATTGGCTAATCAAATTATCAATTTAATGTGTCCGTACCATGGATCTGCGCGGGCTATTAATGTAACGAAATTGTGTTTCAAAAATCTAACTTGGCCAATGATTTCTCGTCCGACGCACCGCGGCCAATCCTGCCCGCGAAAACATAAACTTATAACTTTTCTAATGCTGCTCGCGACGAATATACGTGCTCGTAACGGTGACGCACGCCCGCACGCCTACGTACTAGATTTCTGTTGCCAACTACGGTATTATTACCGACGCTAAGATCGCATTTTTTGCGTCACTTTCATTTCAACTCATTCGTTTCTTACAATATTTTTTTCACCTCTCACTTCATTACCGATGTTAAATTTTAACTTTCGAATTTTATTCTTCGACGTAATTTGTTAAATAAACATTGTAAAACGGTTCAATTTCAATAATATTTAAGAAAAGATATAGAGGACTTTTTTTTAGTTTTGTAAAGAATTATAGTTTGAATAGAAATGCACGGGGAGAAAAAATGCCATTAAACCAACAACATTTAGTTTTTGAAATAAAATTACAACTGGATATTGATCCAACATCCTCCTGTTATTGATTCTATTACGGGCCCTCCTTTTACAGATTTGAAAA
>JABFOV010006159.1:0-11039 GCA_022817685.1 Aradophagus sp. ZL-2020
TCAGTAGAGCATAGATGAAACATAACTTAAATTTGGATGTCAGAGATACATTGTACTGAGGATCATAATATTCTATTATTCTTCATTAGTTTTTGTAGTTCATTTTTTTATACAGTCACTCTGTACTTACTTTTTCTTCTATTTGTTTTTTGTTGTTTTTTTTTTTTTTTTTAAAGGTACGTAATTATTCCCTCCGGCCGGCCATTTTTTTTTATTTTTAATAATTTTTTTTTTTTTTTTTTTTTTTTTTTTTTTTGAGTCATTCCAATCTTGCTTTTTTATGATAGGATATCTTTTTGTTTATTTACTGTCTTTTTAGAAGTGTATTTAAGATTACGAGGAATTTTGGGTAGGGCGAAGGTAAAAATTCTTGCTAACCCCCTTTTAGAATGTCATTGTTTAAATTAAAAACAAAATTCAAATAAATATTAGTTGGGCCAGTTTAGCTCTATTTAATACCTCACGGACGTATTTAATACCTCATACATATGTTGAACTGTTTCATTTTATTATATTATTTAATTCTTGATTGATAACATTAAGTTAAAAAACTATTAAATTATCTCGATTGAGCAAAATAATATTGTTCAAAAACGCCTGTGATAAGACGGAAAATTTAATAGAAAATATTAATATATATTATTATACTTAACGATTTTTAAGGTAGAAGTAGCGGCGCAAACTAGTCAAATCAAGTGTTGAATCCAAAAAATGACTAAAACATTAAATTCAACTATTTTTTCTTGTAAATGTTATAAAAATCGCAAAATTAGAATTTTGAAATTGCAATAAATTAATTATGAGTGACTAATTTTTTTATTAATTTAAAAATAATATCTCATTTGACTTGTTCTGACTGAAGTGACAATTTGACAAAATTTAGCAACGTTGCTTTGTTTACATGTGTCATGTGTCAACGGACATAACCGCAAAACTTATACGTTGAGAAAGAAAATGAAAGAAAATGAGTTGTCGATTTACTTGTGGTAAAAGAAAAGGACAGTTTGGGACTGAAAGAAAAGTTGCATTTTCGAATTTGAAAAATATTAGTCACTCTGGTTAATTTCTAAAAATTTAAAAAATAATACTATCGGTTTACTTTTACTTTTGCAAATAAATGTAAAAAATAAAAAAAAGTTGAATTAAGTTAAATTTTATAATTCAATTTCGGTCAAAAAATATTAGTCACTCTGGTTAATTTCTAAAAATTTAAAAATAATACTATCGGTTTACTTTTGCAACGTTGCCAAATTTACACTCTTCTTATTTAACCAAATATGTCACATGTGACGTGAACATTGCTGACATTTTGAACGCAACGTTTTTGCCATTGACAGGTTAACTAAAACTGAAATATCTCGTTAAATACATCGGTAAGCAATATATTAAAAAACTGCATTAAATTCTTTGATAAATAAGTTTCATTTAGAAACAAAAATTAATTTTCTAAAAGATTCCTAAGGACATATATTTTCGCAAAAACTGACGTTATCCATAAGAATCAATGTATTTCAGCTGTCCAGAAAATAATTAATTTCTCAAAAAAATGCTCGGCAAAGTACATATTTGAACCGCGTTTTATAATTAGAATAGTTTAATGTATCAGAAACAATTTTTTTTTCAACCCAATAAGATTTTTATCTATCAGCGCTACTCCTACCTTAATATTTGATTTGATTAAACACATTTTTATTAAAATTGTATTTGAAACTATTTGCAATTTTAATTCTAAAATCTGAATTGAACCCTGGGCGTTCAATGCTCAATTTTATATTAAATTTATGATTTCATTGGTGATATGAAATGAACTCGACTTAAAAATGGTATTTCAAATCAAGTTATTGTTTCTCAATCTGAAGACACTATAAGAATTCCACTTTTTACGTCGGTTCATCACACACTTACACAAACAATTCAACTAAGCACCACATACAAATTCGGTTCACGAATGTAAAAAAAGAATTCATATTCATTTTTCATTTGCAGCAGCAAGACAATTTAGTAAGTATTCCTTTATGTGTATGAGCCGGATATATACTTGCTTCGGTTTTCTCGATGTGACATTGTCCTCTATCTTCTCTCTTTTCATTTTCAAGTCAGTTGTACGTGCACATCCACTTCTATGTAATGAAAATATTAAAAAAAAATAAATAAATAAATAAATAATTATAATACAGTAAACTCTCCTCGTCACGTCGCTCACGGTCGCGTCCTCTCCTAGATTAGGCATAATTTTCTTTCCATCGCGCCTTACCTTTCTGCGAACAAGTCCCCACTCTTTACCCTAACAAAAAAATCCATATAGAAACCTGCATAGGAATTTGACACAGGAACCTACATAGGAAATTATTTGAATCCCTATATAGGAACCCATACCATTTGGGAACCTATCTGGGTTACCATATGAGTTCAATTTGATCAAATAATCACCCATAAGGGAACCCAAATAGGTTCCCAGATGTTATGAGTTCTTATATTGGAATCAAATTCCTATATCGGTTCCTACGTGGATTTTTTTGTTAGGGTACATATATACGCAGTGAATAGTGAACATGAATAAAAAGTATCCCTGGTTAAAATGAAATAGAAAATCATGAAATTTCATAGTGGATAATTCATAATGAAATTCTATGATGAGTATTCCATAGATATTTCGGTATTTCACAGGAATTCGTTATGAATATCCATAATGAAAAGTTATGTTTTTATATGTTGAGAAAAAAAAAACTTATGAAATTCTATGAGAAATTTCATGTTCATAAAAAACCATTGATCCTCATAGAAGTTCAAAAGTCTTTTTTCTCAACATATAAAATCATAAGTTTTCATTATAAATATTCGTACGGAATCCTTATGAAATACCGAAATATCTACGGAATACTCATCATAAAATTTCATTATGAATTATTCACTATGAAATTTTTTTTATTCGCTTTAATCCCGTTTGTGTAGGAAAGAATATTCGAATGGTTTTTTTGTCATTAATGTATCTGTAATACATTATTCATTTCACTCTGTTGACAGCTTCACTGGAACACTTTTTAATTTGTTAAGAAGCAATTAAAATTTTAATTCGCTGTGGCGGATCGAATTTTATATGAAAATATATACTCAAGGAGGATACATATTAAAGTGAATTCAGATATTGTGGCTTGAATTCGCCAAGAGACAGAAACGGAATTCCCTTTGAAAATATTTAATACCTTTCTGTTCGCTTTCGGTTGCTGGGATGTAAATTATTTTATCGTTTAACGTAAATCTGCATTACCGGCCGAGTCAAAATGGGTGGGGGAAGACGCGACGAGGAGAATTTACTGTAATAATAATAATAATAAATAAAAAAAATTTGCAAATCATCAATTTATTGTTCAAGTATAATACTCGAATGAAGATCAAGTTGAAGTGCATGAAGCTGACTCGGACTTTCTTCTTCAGATTAATCATTCGTCTGTTTAACCCGCTGCGACTAAGAGTGTGGGAAAGTGAAACGAGCAATGGCAATCAAACAGACTAACTAAGAATTCATGCTTATCATTTTGGCTCAAAGTTGTTTTCGATTAAAATAATCGTAACTTAATCATGCGTATACATAGAACGATCACGACATAGGCTGATGTTGCTGATACAACAATTAAATCAATCGAAAGACAGCAAAAGTAAAACTAAGGAAGAGATATGTTTGCTTGACATTAAACTGTAAGTGCTTGGTAATTAGCGACGTTTCTTCACGTGTCAATTATTTTGTAGGGGAAAGGCACAGGGTCAGGCCATAGAACATTACTATATGGAAACGCCATTCTTTTAAGGCACCAAAACAGTGATATGGTATGTATAACATTTTCTCTATTTTTATTTATTTATTTATTTATTCATTGCTTTTTTTCTAATTATCAATCTCTCTCTTGTTTCAGTACTTAGCTTGTTTATCCACTAGTTCTTCAAATGATAAATTGGCATTTGATGTAGGTCTTCAGGAGCATTCCCAAGGTGAGTTTTTTTTCGATATTATCAGCAATGATAATAATTGAGATAAAGTTCAAACTATATCAACTAATATTATACTACTTAATAGAATGTCTAATAAGTATATTGGAATAATTTGGAAACGACCTCATGATATAGTAGAATCGCTCTATTGATTTTTGCTACTTTCAACTATGCTCTGATTTCAATTGCATTAATTATTTCAAGGGGAGGCTTGTTGGTGGACAGTGCATCCCGCATCGAAACAAAGGTCAGAAGGTGAAAAAGTGCGAGTAGGTGACGACCTCATTCTAGTGTCGGTGGCTACCGAAAGATACTTGGTGAGTACGCCAGCTTTTCAAAGTTTTAGACTTTTCATCTACTAACTTAATCATGGCAAGTCGGTTTCGCCGGTCCCCGAGAGCCGTTCTTTGTATTACGTTTCTCTCCCATAAAATCACTTCACTGTCTTATTTCGTTACACTTCCTTAACAAAATTTTGCATGAAAACTGAAAAATAAAACATTACAGCGGTAATGAAAAATTTTTTTATTTCAAGCGAGAGGGAGAAAAGTGCATTATTTTTAACGTTATGTACTTTTATGCTTTTATTGTCATGTGTTTTGCAGCATACAACGAAAGAAAACGGTCTGTCGGTGGTGAACGCTTCCTTCCACGTGACCCACTGGTCGGTCCAGCCTTATGGAACTGGGATAAGTCGAATGAAGTATGTAGGTTACGTATTTGGAGGCGACGTTTTGCGATTCTTTCACGGGGGTGACGAGTGCCTTACGATACCGTCGACATGGAGCAACGCGCCAGGACAAAAGTATGCTCGCAATCATATTTGTAAATTCGATCGGCTGAAAAGTTTATCGGCCAATATTTTGCACTTAATTTTAATTTTCCCTTCTTCGAGTTAATGAAGTTTTAAAACTGAAGAAGTTTAGAAAGTATTTTGTCGCGGCTCCTTTTTATGCCACTCATAATTTATTCAGTATCCCGCAGATTCCTCACAGTTATATCAAAATGTAATGGCTGGTGAAAACCATTTTTTCGTGATTCTCAATGTTTCAATGTTTAATGTATAATAGTTTCCTTGATAGAACACCATACTTATTATGAGTATATTATACGTACATTAAACGTATATTAAACGTGTAAGGGCTAAACACCCAACTAATATATGTGATATATATGTAATGTTCTATTGAAAATTCGGCACCTTGGTGTAGTGGTGAAGGCGTCTACTTGGCGAGCGTGGGAACAAAGTTCAATTCTCACCTGGTGGCGTTTTTTCAACACCTCAACAAGGTACTTGGAGAGGTGGGGGGTATACGGATTCCGCTTACATGTCTACGAAATGTGGCATGTACGTCGAATTCGGATCCCCGAACACCGTGCATTCCGAGGTAGGTTTTTAAATAGGAAGGAAAAACAAAAGGATTGAGAATTCGAAAAGTTTTGGCCACATTCGGTATACCAGATGCCCAAACAAAAAAATCCACGTAGGAACCGATATAGGAATTTGACACAGGAACCTACATAGGAACTTACAGATTCCTATATAAGAACTCATAACATCTGGGAACCTATTTGGGTTCCCTTATGGGTGATTATTCGATCAAATTGAACTCATATGGTAACCCAGATAGGTTCCCAAATGGTATGGGTTCCTATATAGGAACTCAAATAATATCCTATGTAGGTTCCTGTGTCAAATTCCTATGCAGGTTTCTATATGAATTTTTTTGTTAGGGTGGGTAACAGAAAAAAAAAATGTTTTATTGACATGGATGGTTTCATACAAATGATACAATATGGATGATAAATGAATAGTACTATATGGGTAATACCACATTATACCATACAGATATACAAATTCCATGATCCCATATTAATGAACAAAATTAGTGTAATTAATTATCGATTGATTAGTTAATATATGTATGATAAGTTTTTTATTATTTATTATTATTATTATTATTATTATTATGATTAGTTTTTTTATTATTTATGAACTTTACTGATTTGAATTCCAGCATTGTCATATATGAAGGAGGCAGTGTTATGAGCCAAGCACGATCCCTCTGGCGGCTGGAGCTTGCAAGAACAAAATGGGCTGGTGGTTTCATCAACTGGTTACATCCAATGAGAATCAGGCACCTGACCACTGGCCGGTACCTGGGTGTAAGAGAGAATAATGAACTTTACTTAGTCGACAGGTCAGATTCTTTACATTATCCAGTCTCAATGGCATTTGTATCAAAATGACTTTAATTAAAAACTTGTATCGTTATTCAGAAACGAAGCCACAACGGAAACTTCGACCTTCTGGCTACGTCAGGAGAAAGACGACCAAAAAATCATTTTGGAAGACAAAGACCTCGAGGTTATTGGCTTGCCAATTATCAAGTATGGCGATTCCACTGTCATTATGCAACACGCCAGCACATGTCTTTGGGTGTCATATAAAGTAAATATTTTAAAATACTTATTGACACTTTATGACATTACATTAAAATCTAAGGGTTGCTGTTTTGTAGGACAACGCCAAATTTAATTTTATTTATTTTAAATTTATTGTTTTTAGGCATATGAAACGAAAAAAAAAGGAATTGGAAAAGTTGAGGAGAAGCAAGCGGTCTTGCACGAAGAAGGTAAAATGGACGATGGTTTGGACTTTTCAAGGTCGCAGGAAGAAGAATCTCGTACTGCTCGAGTAATTCGCAAATGTAGCAGCTTATTTTCTCAGTTTATCACGTAAGGAACAATACAATATTTTTTCGAACAAAAATATTTTCTCTTTTAAATGTGGTTAAAATAATATCAATAATTAATGAAATATAGATTGTGATAATTTGGAAAATAACGGAAAATTTCTTTTAGAGGCTTGGAAACATTGCAGATAGACCGGAGGGCATCGATGTTTTTTCAAAATGTCAACCTAAACGAAATGGTCATGTGTTTAGAGGATTTAATTAATTACTTTGCACAGCCGGAGGATGATATGGGTAAAATCAATATTTCTTATTTTAAATATTATTATTTATTAAATATTAAATTATAAAATAAAATGTTTATATATACCATCAAATATAAAGAATAAAAAATCATTTATTATATAGGTGCAATAAAACAAGATAAAATGAAGATTTAATTAAAGTTATATTCATATATATTTTTTAATTTTACTCATCAAGTCTCTTTTACTTTTCAATTTTTAGAGCACGAAGAAAAGCAGAATCGGTTTCGTGCTTTACGCAATCGGCAAGATTTGTTTCAAGAGGAGGGTATCTTGAATCTTATTCTTGAGGCCATTGACAAAATCAACGTAATTACCTCACAGGGTTTCCTCGTAGCGTTGTCTGGTGATGAAAGTGGCCAAGCCTGGGACCAAATTTCTGGTTACCTTTATCAACTTTTAGCAGCGATTATTAAGGGCAACCACACCAACTGCGCTCAATTCGCTAATAGTAATCGTTTGAACTGGCTGTTCAGCAGACTTGGTTCTCAAACATCGAGTGAAGGTACTGGAATGTTGGATGTACTTCACTGTGTACTCATCGACTCTCCCGAGGCTCTAAATATGATGAGAGTACGTTAGTAAACTTGAATTTACTTTATCTTGGTTGTTTTAAGCTTTTCATTTACTAAAACAAAACAGCGCACGCCGTTACATGTTGTGTTACTTTTTATTTTTATTGTAATAAAAAAATGTGACGTCTTTTTTGAGCGGGAACAAAAATAGAAATAGCAATAGCAATTTGATTATCAAATTGCTCATATTTTGCAAAGTTGTATTTATATTGTAAATGCAAATGCATTGCGAAATTACATAAAATTGCAAATTTTATCAATGATAAAATGTACATTTCTCCACGAAAATCGTCAGCCAGTAGTGTAAGACGACATTTTTCTCAACGCGTTGCCGTGGAGAAAGTAGTCATTTTCTACACGAGTGTGGAAAGTGGTTAATTTCTCCACGAGCGTGTAAAATAATCACTTTCTTCACGAGTCTAGAAATAGTATATTTCCTCACTCAAAAGTAAAATATGTTGGTCTTCGGCTCATGATACCAACATATTTTATTGTCTCGTAAGGAAAAATGTCGTACTCAACTCGGAAAAAATGAAACTCATTTTTCCTCGTTAAGTAATATACTAATTACAGCCGAAAGCGCTAGTGCACCCGAGGCACGTACGATATTTTTCGGTCCGCGGGAGAGCCACGAAAGTGGAACTTATCGCTCGAGCTACGCTCTCGTGCAACTTTTCTGTCTGAGGAAGCGATTAGTTCCACTTTTGTCCGCTCCCCTAGGAGCGAAAATGGTTATTTTCTCCACGACCACAAGGTGGGAATAGTATATTTTATCACAAGTGGCGAAAGTAAAATTTCCAAATAACTTTATAAAACAAAATTTCATTGGAAAATATAAATTTTCAAGAATAATGATTTAACATTTAAACTTGTCACATTTAAATTTGATCGTAGTTATGTTTTTGCGATAATCCTTGGCTTGTGTTGTAAAATTTAAATCATTTTTTTAACACAGGATGAGCATATCAAAGTCATCATATCTCTTCTTGAAAAACATGGCCGCGATCCTAAAGTCTTGGACGTGCTTTGTTCACTGTGCGTTGGTAACGGCGTAGCAGTTCGTTCCTCGCAAAATAACATTTGCGATTACCTTTTACCTGGCAAGAATTTACTATTGCAAACTCAGTTAGTTGATCACGTGGCCAGCGTAAGACCAAACATTTTCGTTGGCCGAGTCGAGGGTTCTGCTTTATACCAGAAATGGTATTTTGAAGTTACGGTAGATCACATCGAACAAATAACGCACATGATGCCGCACTTAAGAATCGGATGGGCCAACACTGCCGGGTGAATATAAATTGACTTTCTGAAGTATACTTTAATTATTAAAATGGAAAAATTAATTACAGATAAAGAATTAACTAACGATTTAGTAATTAATCATCTAGCTATATAAATAATATATAAAGATTTATAGCAAAGTAATTTATAATAAAGTCAAACTTTCTACTATCTTCTGATGCACCTAATTTCGTCTTTAATTCAAAATTTTCCTGCAGGTATATGCCATATCCTGGAGGTGGTGAAAAGTGGGGTGGAAACGGTGTAGGCGACGACCTCTACTCCTATGGTTTCGATGGCTCTTACCTCTGGACAGGTGGTCGAAAAACACAAGTTATTCATGATATCACTGAGCCATTCATTAAAAAAGGCGACGTAATCGGCTGTTCCCTCGATTTAACCGTGCCAATTATTAACTTCACTTTCAATGGCCTGGATATAAACGGCTCATTTCGCAACTTCAACCTTGACGGCATGTTCTTCCCAGTCATCAGCTGCTCTTCAAAACTTTCCTGCAGGTTTCTTTTAGGTGGAGATCATGGCCGACTTAAATTTCAACCTCCGGACGAGTTCTCTCCTTTAGTGGAAAGTCTTCTTCCTCAGCAGATCTTGTCTCTAGACCCTTGCTTCTACTTTGGTAACATGAACAAGGTCGTCCTAGCAGGGCCCTGGCCAGTTGAAGATGATACAGCCTTCGTACCCCAGCCAGTCGATACGTCAATGATCAATTTACCGGCTTACGTCGAACAGATCCGAGACAAACTTGCAGAAAACATTCACGAAATGTGGGCGATGAATAAGATAGAAGCTGGATGGATTTATGGCGAACAAAGAGATGATCTCAGGAAGATCCATCCTTGCATCGTTCAGTTTGAAAGGCTGCCAGCAACAGAGAAAAAGTATGATACTCAACTGGCGGTTCAGACCCTGAAAACCATTTTGGCTCTGGGATATTACATCACCATGGACAAGCCTCCATCAAGGATCAAGACTCTACGATTACCGAACGAACCTTTTCTTCAAAGCAGTGGTTACAAGCCTGCGCCCTTAGATCTAACCGCCATCACACTGACCCCAAAGATGGAAGAATTGGTGGATCAGCTTGCAGAGAATACGCACAATTTATGGGCTAAGGAGAGAATCGGGCAACGTTGGACATACGGCTTGAATGAGGATTCAGAGATGATGCGCAGCCCCCACCTGGTGCCCTATTCTAAAGTGGATGAGGCTATTAAGAAAGCTAACAGAGATACAGCTAGTGAAACTGTAAGAACGTTGCTGGTTTATGGATACATGTTGGATCCACCCACTGCTGAACAACACGAAGGTGAGATTCTGAACAGGGGGATGCAACTCCTATGCTATCATACACATATTTTTGACCCTCTTAAATGCAGGAATTGTAGATGGCGCTTATCATACCATACGCAATCATAATTTGGAATGACATAACCAAAATTTTCTAATGACCTTATTGAAAATAGATATGTATATATATGTACCTTGTTTTTTCTAAATTCAAATTTTATTCCTTAAATTAATTAATCTACAATTCCTGCATTTAGGGGTTTTTTCTTATCTTTTGCCTTAAAATAGGGCTATATTTAAGATTTTTTTTTTCTTTTTTTTTGAAAAACAAAACAATACACACGTTTGAGGTTTTCATCATTATTTCAGCTATATATTGGACTATAAAAATACATTTTTATATTCAATTTAGTGGCAAACTTATACTTGTTTCAATACATGTTGTACACGGCGTGCACATGAAAATGGCGTCCTTGCTGCAAAAATCTAATTAGATTTCTATATAGATTTTTGCAGTAAGGGTACACTATCACACGAAAACGGTTGATCTGAAACAAAAAATCAAATTAAGTTTCAAAAATAGATAAAATTCATTGGATTTTGACGTACGAAAATTGTTGAAAAGTTATGGTTTTTATTTTTTTACGGCGCCTCAAATAAGAAAAAAATAGGTAAAAAAAAAGAATTTTTTTTCACTTTACGCCATTTTGATATAAAAAGGAACTTTTTTAACATTTTCGTACGTCAAACTCCAATGAATTTTATCTATTTTTGAAACTTAATTTGTTTTTTTGTTTCAGATCAACCGTTTTTGTGTGAGAGTGTACGCCATTTTCATGTGCACGCCGTGTACGCACTATAACAGGCGTGTGAAACAAGTATAAGTT
>JABFOV010006160.1:0-11045 GCA_022817685.1 Aradophagus sp. ZL-2020
ATCATGCGTCTACTCATGTTATATAACACAGACGTGCCAGTTGGAGGTGTTGATGTGAATTGTGTTTTTTTTTTTTTAGAGACGAAGAAGAGAAAAGGAGTATGGGGGGGTCTCGTGGGAGGGAAGAAAAAAAGTGGAAAAAAAAAAAAAAAAAAAAACGACAAAAAAAAAAAAAAAAAAAAAAAAAAAAAAAAAATTAAACAAAATATTTATTTTAAATTCAAAATTACAAAAAAAAATTTAAAAAAAAAAAAAAAAAAAAAAAAAAAATAAAAAGAAAAAGAACAAAAAAAAAATCACTTGCACCAAAAAGAGAACGGAGTATAATTTAAGAATTAACGGAGTATAATTTAAGAATTAACGGAGTATAATTTAAGAATTTAATCAAATCAATATGAAACACCTCTACATTTCTAAAAGAAAAAAGGTCAAAAAATAAATCCCAGCCATCTTTAATAAGAAATGTACTGGCGAGTCAAAAGATTGAAATTTCGTTCTTATTAATAGCGACCATACCAGAGTGAGTGCATTAAACGAATCAAGAGATGAACTCGATGCGACGAATTTAGACAAGTCGATATTATTCGATTCCAGAAGCTAAATTGACGTTTATCGTTAATTTGTCTTCATTTGACTGGGCCATTTAAATAAACGAGATCGCGCATGAAAATAAAGCAACGAAAAGTCCGGGGGAAAAGCATTTCGTGGAACGTGAAAGCCGGTCGAATCGAATCCCCCGTCGGACTTTCACTCATCGGTGACGTTGAAGCGTCGCGAAACGTCAGTTTGTATGACGGCAAAAACGTTGTCAACCTAAAGGAAATTGATTGCCAAAGACGACACGCACAATAAGTCATTGTCCGGCCGATTTTCTTAGGCGATTAGCCAGTAGCCGCGCGCTCGCGGTATGGTATGGTATTCGTAGATGGTGATAATCGCGCGAAGCGCTATCCGCGAGCTGTCGCGGTGTTGTTAAAAGCACGACCACAATATCTCGACGCACAACAACTTATGATTGACTTGATTCAGCGGTTTGCCGCGTCTTTTATCTCTAGCAGAAATAAAATATGGCGTGCGATATCAGTCTTACGGTTTCTATCGGATTTACATCACCAATGCTCTATCAATTACATATTCAGTCGGGCCCATGAAAGGTTCCTACATGTCCGCATTATATGGCTCTGATGCGGTTTTAACACGTGTGTTTGCAATGGTCATGATGTGCAATATGGTGTACAATATTGAGTCCATTCAATAACGTTGTTATGATTTTGTTTTCCTAGTCATGTAATACGGGCCCGTAAAATACTGGATCACGTAATGTGTCAATACCTAATAAGGCCTTGACATGGCTCTGATTAAGCTGTTCAATGAAAGCATGAGGCCACAATATTGATCATGTAGCATCTTATAATAATCATAAATATCATCTGCCTCAATAGATCAAGTGGTAAAGTAACTACTAGCTGGGTTTTGAAGACAGAAGGGACACAATTCAGTGCCCGGGGGAAATGATTTTTTCCTTAGAAAATTATCGTAACGTTGTGTGTTACGTTCCTACGATATTCATGCCTGAAGAGGCTATGTATTATGATTTCCAAATAAGGACTATATGTTAGGATTGTTACGAGTTCTGTTAAAGAAGACGCACGGCAGCTTATGATTATGACTTAGATCGGCAATTCGTCGCGTCTTTTGTCTCGGCGATTGGAAATCCGGTTTCCCTGGTTGCACTTTTTTCCGTTACGATCGGGTGCGGGCGTTTTTTGCCGGCGACCTCTTGACGCCCGGCGCTAATTAATCGGACGAGAGTCTCGCCGGCCGTGGGATTTATTGCCATCCGCGGCAAGTGAGGACATTAATGCCTCAACGTCAACATCCTTATCGAGTCACATTGTGCCGTGTATATAAATTGCCGGCGTTTATCGGATAGTCGGAATACTGCCGAGTGATTTGAGATAACGGCCGATGTGTAAGACTATGTTGCGTTCGGCAAGACATTGTAAGTCATACATATTTAATGCCGCGTATTATCATTTAGCAGTAGAGAGGGAGTTAACGGAAATGCAGATAAGGGGATATATGTACAAGTTTATACACATGCATCTATAAAGCGAATGTTTCGAAAAGAGCGGGGCTCAAAGAATTGACGCACGAATCTCGCAGCCATTACGCGGATAAAAGTTGTATTAGATTTATATCGCAACGACATCCGCGAGACGTTTGAAGGGAAATTGATGCGGTATTGTGGAGCTCGCGCGCGGAGTGTCGGCAAGCTGTTTTCCTTTGTAAAATATTATATGATTTGCTCGCTGGTCGCGCTTTTTTCCTTCTTCCTTCTCTTACCTACTTTCTTTCTCCTTCCTCTCTCTTCGACTAAGCAATCGTTCTGACCGAAAAGTTGGCTCTCGGAAGCGGGACGCACAATTTCCGCTGATAAGGTAGTTTACAACTTTCCTCTATTGATATTTCGACCGCGCGCATCTCGCGCAATCTCGGAATAACGCAGCAGCTCACGAGGCGTAATTTCCAGGCGGATAACGAGTTGATTACGATAATTTATTTAAAACTCGACCGGCGTGGAAATGAAAAGTGTAAAAGCGGAAAACTTTAATAACACGTGTCGGGGATCGGGCACGTCCGTTAAAGGCCGCCGTCAATAATTATGAACGCTGCGTTTAATTGGATTAATTGGGCTTGCGATCGGAAACTGTGCTTTCCTTTTTCGCGTTTCTCTTGGAAAATCGTCGGCCGAGCTCGCAATCGATCGCGGTCGGCGCAGCTCGTGAAAAACACGAGCCTGATCGTCCGTCCGTCCGTTAATGGCCGCTTCCTCTTAATATTTACAAAAAGCTCGCAAAAGAGAGGAATCCGCTGCTCCGCCGGACTTGGGAAACATTGTTACAACTTCCCTGGCAACTTTATTCAAATTTTTAACAGAGATACTTGCAACGAAAATTTGTGTACCGGATAAAGTCAGAGTCATCCTAATTTTTGCACTTTGCCCCAACTTTTTCCGCCGACTTCTTTTTGCAAACTTCGCGGCACGATTTGCCGATGATATTTTCCCGCGCCCGGCAAACAGTTCAATGAGGAAATTGAATATTTCAATTACACCGGTAAAAATACTTGTTACGAAAATGTTTCTCAACGTATTCGTTCGCAAATAATTCATCTCTTGAAAAGTTTCCATTCGTCTCGCGATGTAACGTTACGCAACGGGAAGGGCATTTTTTACGTCTTCTCTTTCTCCTCCCTCAACCCCCATTTCAACGATGTTTTCGTTTTTCATTTTATACCCACTAGCCGAGTTTATAGCGACGATAAATAACGATCGCGAGGGTCTAAAAAACATTAGCGAATAGTAAGTAAATGCCGAGGAATCCGTATTTCAACGAAAGTTTTGTTCCCTGGAATCGAGCATATCCTTTTAAATGTTTCCCCGAGCAATTTCTCGTAGCGTTTCCTCGCGTCGTCCTTTCTTCGTCGACTTTTCTTTCGCTGCACGCGTATCATCATCTTGCAGCGTTGGCCCGCGCGCACAAAGACTCGCAGCCAAGAGTTAAAGTTCAAAGTAGTATCGTTGAATAATTAGAGCGCCTCGTGCCCTCTCTTCCTCCCCGCGCCTCGCTCGTCTCCTTCTCTGCTCTCTCCGTCTACGTTTCCCGCGCGCCGTCCTCTCGGTTTAATAAAGACAAAGACCGAGGCACGAGTCGACAAATTTTCGTTATCTCAAGGGCTCCGCTTATCTCGCCGTCGTTTTCGTTTGCTCGTTTCTCTTATTCGACAGTCATCTTTTTGCCGCGCGTTTTTCGTCCTTCTTGTTACCGAGGATTCTGACGATTGTATTTATTTGTTCCAGTATTTTGGATAAGATAACTGCCGTTGACGTCCCGGGTTTACGCCTCGTAATTAGACGCTGCGAATCCGCGGGCTTTGTTCGCGTCGACTCATGCTAATTTATCGATTATCGATCTTTGTTTCAGTTTCATGCCTTTATGTCATATTCATTCGTTGTTTCACAAGCCTATCGTTTTGCATCAATATCTATTTGTTATTCAATCGATTACCAGGTTTTCGAACGCTTATCACTGACACTGAGTTTTTATCTCGTTAAATAATTAAACGTCGATTATTATTTGTGTACCTTTTTCTTGGCAGAATGTGAGTGTGATTTCTTTATGATTGAAAAAAGAAAAAGAATTGACGTAAATGAGTAACGTGACCTTATTCGTTTTTCATTAATTAATTTACAGTTCAATATAATCGAAAAGTGGTGCAAAAGTTCCGATATTTAGCATTCAACTTTACAGGCAACGTGTTTTCAACGAATGCAATATATTTAACAGTTCAAGTACGAAAAGGTAAAATTATAATAATATTGTGTGGTAATGTTTAATTTAACCGCTCCTTAAGCAGTAAAGTTGATAAGTTTCACTTTACCGTCCGCTCCCTCGGTCCGTAAAATAATATACAATTATACAAGAAAATAAATAAATTATTTATAGAATATTTTTCGTCTGAAAAAAAGTGAATCGACAGAAGCATAGAGAATGAAAAGCAAAACCTAGATACACAATTCGTATTACATAATTCGTATTTATATATACATTCGTGTATACAATTTTTAGAATAAGATATCCTTGACAGGAAAGATAGTACAAAAATACGAAGGTGCGTCTAAATATGGCACTTGTTTTTGCAATATAAGTTATTCTATTAAATACGTTTTATTTTAATTGACACGTCTCATACTTTAATAACGTAGAAACAGTGAATATAAAATATTTTCTAATAATTGCTTCGACATGTTCGGGCTCATAAATTATACTTGGATGAGGTCTAAAGCGGATTGGCCGTGGGGCGTTCGGACAAATGCTTGGTTGGCGAGAGCCACTCGCGTCGAGAAGGTCTTTGAAAGACGGTTCTATAGATGTTTGAAATTTTGATCTTGTTTGAAGCCGTAACTCCAAAAGTTTGAATTTGAATAAATGAAATGAACTCGCTCTCTATCTTGTTCCAACTTTGACATTCCAGGCCGTTCATTTTGCAAAATGTAACACGCGCGAGTGAGGCATCCATATTTAAGTGCGTTTGTTTTAAATTTCTTCGCGGGTCATCATACTTGGAAAAGTGCTCCGAGAAATAGGATAAAGGGACAGTCAAAAGCATACAAAGGTTTTTTCAAAACATTTATCTACAAAATTAAATTTAGCCTGCTTTGTACCGTCAATTTCCTTCCGAAATTGGGTAATGTTAACTAGTTGGAGAGCATTGTTTCCGGAAATTTCGTTCAAACACTGCTTTACAGGATCTACTCGACGTTATTAAATTAGCTGATAATAACTATTGTTAAATTCAAGGATTTTAGCTAACATATTTTTTCCAATATTTCAATTTTTTACAAGATTTTGCTCATACACGCAATGTATTATTTGCACATAACATTCGTTACTCTTTCGCCCTTAACTTTTCTACTCGATCAACATTAATTCAATATTTTTTCAATCTTCATAGAACGTTTCATTGTCCTTTTTCTATTTAATTTCAAATCATTTTTTAACTGATAGTCGTTTTTGTCGAAACAACAATTTTTTCTTCCGTTCGGCAGTTATTTTTTTTCTCCGACTATTCAAATCAAACATCAAATGATCCTCCACAAACATGAAAATAAAATGTGCGATGCATTCGAGTGACAGGCTCGCGAGGCGATACCGCGTTCTTATTATGGAATTTTTCTTCGCGTTGGGAAAGAAAGTCTTGCGGTAGTCTATAATTCAGTATCTCGTCGAACGTGCAAGTATATATATATATATATATATATAATATCGCTTGGCTGCGAAGCACACCTACGCCCACGATTAACAACTTATTCGGAAAGTTCTCGACTGTATAATGTATGAAGTCACATTTGCCAACTTCTTTTCATTGTTTTCCCGCTTTCATCCGCCATATTTCGATTTATCGCGAAACCACCGGTCGACGCACCGAGTGCAGATAACAATATGATATTCGGTTCGACCGATACACCCGCGCGCCCTCTTTTAAAAAGTTTTCCGCGAGACTTAAAAGCGCGCCAGATAACCTACTTTAATTTAATTTACTTTTCAATCAAGTCTTCGCCAACTCGCAACTTTTAATTACCGCGGAGAGTCTAGTCGTCGTTTGCGCGGCCTCGCAACTCTTACATTTTTTGTCATATTCTTCTTCCCGACCGCTTCGTTCTATTTACTACTACGACCTCCTCCCGTCCGTTTCGCGCACTTTTTGACCCGCCACGAATTTGCATGCCACAAAATCACAGACATTACTTCCTTACTTTCCGAATCATAAAATGCATTGTACCGCTGCGTGCCGCGTTAACTTTTGCATTAACTGGCTGCGAGCGTTTTTTAATTGTTAATGGTGAATGAAATTGCGCAACGGGAAAACGACGAAACGGAAAGAAGAAAGGAGGCGAAAAAAAGATTTTACGTGTCGTAGAAGATGAACATGAAAATTTCAACGTTTATTAATAATACAAAAAAATGAGCAGTGAATTATCTAATATTATCAAAGTGGAGAATGTTTGTAACATCTTTTTATCGATGAACCTAAACTTGAAAAATATTGAGTAAACTTTTTATTAAATTTTCATGCAAACACAAAATAAAGTTTGAACTAAGTTCAGATTTATCGCAAAAAAAAAGAAAAAAAAAAAATTCGGCCAAATTAATGGACACAAAATGACTAATAAAGGTCGGAAGGTTGAAGCACTTTTGCAGATACTGATCGAGTAATTTTTGCAGTTACATAATGTAGCGCATTTTCAGTGGTTACGTGTTGTTTGAACGCCCAAAGGAATGTATCATTAGGGTGAATAGAAAAAGATTGCAACCGCGGTGAGTTAAACAGCGGCGCAACTTGGGAATGAATTCTAGATTCACTTTGATATTTATGTTGCCGGGCGTGTTGTTATTACGTCTCGGTGTGGCATAATTAGTGCTACTTTGCAGAAGCTTCGGTTGTTAAATAACTGTGCAGCACTCGAAATCGGTTTATCGACGGAAATGTTGGCCAAGTTTGCCCCGAAACGGACCATTAGTGCGCCGAAACACGAGCCAATTGAGGAACACACACGTGTGTTATGCAAAATTGCGTCACTTCGCAACGTTTTCTCGGGCGAGCATTTCGCCAAAGAATGCGCGTGTTTTCGGTACGTAATGCCGCCATTCCCGCGGGCTCTTTCGCCGAAGTGCTCGAAATGTCTATTATACGAATTAAATTTGCTTTTTCGACGAGGACCCGGCGAATCGAATGTCGCTTTTTCAAACGCACGCGAGAGCTCGGAATAATGTTGCGCAAACAAGATACTCAGATTTCGAGTGTTTGTTGTTGCTCGGTGATAGCGTTCATCCTCTTAAACAGACTGCGTCACGTTTGACCGCAAATTATCGTGGCGCATACCGATAATGAAAATCCGATTGAAGCCATCTATTCTCCGAGCATTGGGCTGTATGCAATTTTAATTGCGAATCTGTAATTAACTAACTTAGTGGTAATACCGTCTTAAACAATGTAAGCGCATTAATTTCGGCTTCAGGATCGAAGAATTCCAGAGATGCTTTGAGGAATCGTTACAAATGACAGAATCTAAGTCAATTATATTTATCTTGCCGTTTTAGGCATGCATTTCATTTACGAATAAATAATAACTTTGACGAATGAAACGAAAAGTTTGCTGACAACCAATAACAGATGACAACGTGGTCATTTGCTTTTTGATTTACGTTTCGACCAAGATTTCTTACATTCCCTCAGGAGTTTTGATCATTAGAACTTGGTTATTGTGACAAATGAGAATACATCGAAATCGATGTAAAGCAAAGTTGACAATTAAGCAAACCGTTGATCAAGTGGACCATGTTATCATTTTTGTTGGGAACCTGTAATTGAGCCATAATCGTGCTTACTCATTGTAACGTCCTTGCCTCATGCACCTGTACTACATTTCAGTATTTTTTATTGCGTCGTGTCCATAGAACACAATGCACACAGCAATGTTAACTGCACCCTTTCCCGTTATAAAAAAATAATACATTCTTCGCGTATCTCGCGAAACGCCCAGTGTCGATTCTTGATATTCAATTTGCCATAATAATCATTACGTACTCACATTTCAAGACGCAAGTTGGATTTGATCTCTACCGTTGGAAACAAAGATTTGTTATCAATACACAACAAAACTGTTTACAATCACATGAATCATTTGCGACCTTTCCGACGAATAGGTATCTATTTACATTGTCAGCTATGGCAAACGAACCTTATTGACCGGAACAAGCGGAAAAACAGCAATCTCAACATATTCCACCATTGACGTCTATATTTTACAATAAAATGGCTTGCAATTGCAGCGGCGAGCGTCGTTAAACCAACAATCACGATGAAACTTAGTCAAACACAATTTCGTTCATTCATTCGGCCGACTCATGCAAGCTCCAGTAAATTACTGAATTTTCGAATCAACAACTGCGGTTGCACGCAAAACATTACCTCGATGTTCAAGACCGTAGATTTTCATATCCGAATTGAAGGCGGAACGCACGAGCCTCGGCGCAGAAAAACAGGCCGATACGATGAGTTATTGAGTTATAAAAGTCGCGGTATTTCAAAGTCGAAGATGATTAATACGCGGCGAGCGAATAACTCGCGTTCGCACGTAACTCGGCCGGCGCGAACAAAGTGCGAGCTTTCGCGGCGCCGCTGTCAGCTAATTTCACGGAAATAAGACTCGCTTATTAGTTTCGGTCAAATTCCGTAAGTTAATTCGATAATGGCGCCAGCAGTCATCAGCCGGATGATAATTGTGGGAAGCGCGGCGAAAATAAAGGCCGAGGCGCTCGCACTGGCGTTGCATTAATTGACGCGCGGATAATTAATGACGAGTGGCCTTTCGCGCGTATTACTATTATTACGGCGCGATTAATATTACGCTCGCATAATCGTCCGGGGCCATCAACGGCCGATCGTATATTCCGCGCGGGCGATTTGAATTCCGCGCACACGCGCGCGCTCGTATTTCAGCCGGAAGTTTTGCCGAGCCGTGCAAAAGTGTGTCGCGGCCGATTGGCTCGTCGACGCAAACGGATTATTCGCTCGTAATATGCTCGGCCGAACGAACGACACCGCGAAATCTCGCCCAAGATCTGATGCAAAGAACATACTATCTATGGGGGTCCAAGTCCTTTCTTTTTTTTTTTCTTTTTTTTTTCCTTTTTTCAACATTCTGTTTACTCGACAAAATAATTTACTCGCTGTGTGAGTTAGAAATACTGTTTCGTCGAAATTGATTAACAGAAAGACTCTTGAGTATGCGTATATAAACAACAGCCTTACGTATGAAAATTTATTGTGCAAAATCAACGAAATCATTTTAATCTAATTGGTTTTGTAGATTCAACAACAAATGATTGGTAACTGAATCAAGTATCTTTTGTTGTCAGATCAAAATGATGTTATTATTTCAACATGTAGAAAAAAATGTTGAAATCGTGACCGTTTCCACAGCAATGGCCAACGAAAGATCATTAACTCAATGCCGCTTCGTGATAATCCAAGTTTCTCAGCGGAACGATGTTCTCTCGCGTTTTAATGATTGATTAACGGTGAATTCGGTCATGAACTTTGCACGAGGCGCGCAGAGCGCCAAGGTGATGAAATATCGGTCCCAGTTTTTCCTCGTTTTTCGTTTCGCGTTTTAAATCAGACGGAACAGTTATTAGATTTGTATTCTAAAGTAAGCTCAAGTTCTTTGTCAGTGATAGTTTAGATCAAAGTCGACAGAAATTTTCGTCAAACCGTAAAGACAAATCTCATCTTGATATTCCAACGAGGCACTTTCTCGGGGCTAACCATTTTAAGTATGAATTGTTTGCGAGAAATATAAGCCGTCCGATGGAAATTCAGTCGAGGATTTGGTACGGTTCATTAGGTCGCCCCAATTTCCGGCCAGCGCCGTGATCGGGATACAGATTGATAGAATCTGCAATGACCGACTGGATATTTAGATGTCAATTAGATTAACGTGAAATCGGGTCGCTTCGCTTCCTTTTGCAAGCTTCTTAACTCGCTATCAAGATTAATTGCGCAGGAATGTGTGCATTCGAAAAATTGAAATCGCCATCTCTTGACGGTGGCCAACCAACCTTGTCCGTCATTACTCTTCGACCGAACGAAAATTATTATTTCAACCGAAGATGTTTATCGTAAATTGTCTTCGGTGAAGTTTCAAGATCGTGTGGTCAGCTGATAGACAATTCGATGCATTATTACGATACAATGTGTCAGCCAGATTTTGCAAAGTTGCATGATTAGCTTCTTCCACATTTTTTCAAATCAAAATAAAAAACCGAAGATGCAATATTTATTCGTCTTCTATTTTAAACTCTTCTGGACTTTTGGAAAGTTTAATTAAATAATTACATACTTTTCACTGATTCTCTCAAAGGAAGTGGTTTCATAATTTATTTGCAAGACAAACCATTTCCTTACAATCAAATAGTCATACTTGAAATGCATAATCAATATAATTTAATACAATCTAATGAATCTAATCAATTGGTACAACTTGATTGATGTGACGACTCCACTTTATTGAATTTCCAAGAGCTCGAAGCTAAAAGGCGAAAATTCGAAAGATTTTTCGTTTCGGCGTTTCGGCGCGACGATCGCTGATATTTTTCACCGCTGCCGAAAATTGATACAAAAGAGCGGCCCCTTATCGGCGAGCCGACCAACGTAGCAACTGATCCGCGAGCACTTGCCGCCTGTTAGCGAAATTATCGATTGGCGCGCTATCGCTCAGGCATAGTCCTATCAGGGACGCTTGTCATCGCGAAGAACGTGACCCATAATTCCGCACGTCAAGCGCAGCTACGTATCGGATAATATTCGTCCGGAAATCCAACTGCTTCGCCGTCGAAAACTCGGCCGCTCGCGCATTATTCCGCCGCAATTTCGTGCCGCTGATTAATACAGCCCGCTCCTTCCTGCCTACCTTTTGT
>JABFOV010006161.1:0-11039 GCA_022817685.1 Aradophagus sp. ZL-2020
ACATGATAATCCACAACTTGTATTTATGCTTCCCTCATTATATATTTTTTATACAACATAATTTAAAAACAAAATAAATAAATAAATAAATCAACAACGCTATACATCTTGCGTGAAAATGTCAATAGATTAGATTAGATGATTGATTGTTAAATACGATTAATAAAAAAATTGTTAAACATATGTGACGATCTCACAAATAAAGAAAAATTTTACAAAATTTACGTTTCCTGTGTATTCATTATTTTCCTACGGTCAATTTACACTCAGATACACAAATACTTATTAGATGTTTTGTTAAAAATTTTGTTAATCAAAACTCAGATTAAATATTTTTTGATAAGTGAAACTACAAATGGTAATAAATCAAAAGCGTAAAATGAAAAACAAGTAAAATCATAAGTTATTGAGTTGCTCGATGAAATCTATAATTACCACTTGCAAAAAGCAAATAAAGTACAGTTTAGACATTTACTTATTTGGATAAATGTGAGTAAATATTTATTGTAAATCGAAGATCATTACTGATTTTTAAGCAAACAGTTAATTACAGTTTAAAGATAATTGACTGAAAAACTGAAAAAAATTTTCAGTAAAAAGCAATGTACCTTTTTCGGACAAAGCTGTAATATTATAGAATTGTTTTTATTATAAATATTTTTAAATGCCAAACGCACAAAACTAAGTAAAAGTTAATTAATTCTTTATGTACTTTTTTTATTCAAAAACATTTCTTTAAACTCATCATTTATGATTTGATGAAATAAGTTTACGATGTCAATAAATTATAAATTTACGCTTGGGTTTGATTTATCTCAGCGTTCATAATTAACCATAAAGACAAAAACTAAGACAAAAAGAATATTTTTTTGATTGTGAAAATCTTAATTGTTCTTATCAGACATTGTTGAAGAGATAGCAGTACTGATATATAAAACGTCAATGTAATATAAATAAAGTTTATGTAAATGATTTCTTAATATTTAAAATCGTATTAAACAAAGATTATAAAATGTATAAGAAATCAAAGAAATAAGATTAAATAGTAACATGTTATGCTAATGTAAATAATTTTGTTTGTAATTTTTTAATAAACTAAAGACAGTATAAAAAATATAGTTGCTAAACATTCCCTCTTAAGTTAAAAATTACTATAATAGTTATATTGACAAACACTGATAGAAAAGTAGAAATATAAATTATGTTTAAAAATTATTTAGGTAATTACAAAAGGAGGTAAACTTGAATTTTTTTTTATTATGATCACTATAAAATATTAAGTATTTAAACAGGAACAGTTGCCATTTCAAATTGACGTTCTTTTCTCTCTAACTTCATTAAAAAACAAGTAACTTAATTTCATAATAAGTCTATTTTACTAATTATGAAAACATTAGTGTAAATTCAAAAATAATATATATATATATATATATTCAACTGATTTTTCGTGAGTGTAAATGAACAATGATACAAATTTCCATATACATGTTAAAATGTCATTTACGATTTCTATAAACTTTAAATATGACTTTCATGACATCAATTTTAAAACACATGCTTGAATAAAAAGAATGTTGAAGTGAACCAGTTTTACTATAAACTTAATTGTTTGTGCAATTCTAATAAATAAATAAAACTTGACTTTTCATTTTACTTATTAGCAATTTTCTAATTCTTTCAGTGTTTCATTTAGAAACATTTTTATAATTTTATGAATCGTTTATGTCTCTAAACTGGTAGCGCTTCATTTCATATAAAAACAACTAAAAATGTTTAAAAACTGCAAATAAAATGACAGTTTGCGCTAAGAACCAAATTTTTGTATTCATTATCATATCCGCGTTTTAAAAATTGATCATGACTTTTTTAATGATATTATAAAATATAATAAATTAACCTCGTTCTTCATTATAAGCCTATTCTCTTAAATTTGTATAATCAATATTATCTACATCGTCAATTATGAATTACAACAGCTGAGGTGATTGTAATTGTACGGTCAATTTACATTTATTTTATATTTTAACCGTCCCAGTTTGAATATTTTATACGATGTTTATATAAATAATTATAAAAAAGTTATTTATTGGGTTCAAAAATAATTTTGATGTAAAAAAATTT
Organism: Aradophagus sp. ZL-2020; assembly: GCA_022817685.1. Lineage (NCBI taxonomy): Eukaryota > Metazoa > Arthropoda > Insecta > Hymenoptera > Scelionidae > Aradophagus > Aradophagus sp. ZL-2020. Next base: position 2,122 of record JABFOV010006161.1, read on the forward strand.
AACGATTTACAATTTGTATGTCTATTAATACACCACATTAAATCAAAGGGCAATTTAAAAGATCAATTTATTAAAATAATAGTAAATTTCAAGTATGTTACAGTAGAACCTAAAAAAAGTCTCGTTTCTCTATTTTTTATACATATTTGTTTCTTGTGATGAGAAAAAAAGATAGAGATGAGACTCTTCACAGGTTCTACTGCACTGCTAAAATTGCCTAAAAAATTAGTGAAACAGTCCTTTGCGAATAAATCTATACAAAAAGATTTTATGATAAATGATATATGTATTGTACTTACTCGTTCCGGAGTTCTGTTCCACACAGCTACTTTGTGTTTACTGTTGAGCAAATTTTTTACGATACCACTACCCATGATCCCCAGTCCAATAAATCCAAAAGTTAAATTTGACGGCGATATGTTCTTTTCCTTCAAAGTTTGAGACATGGTTTCTACGTCAAGTGGTGGAGTAAGCTATAAAAAACGTAAAAGAAAGAAAAAAAAAAATAAATTAATTCAAGTATCTAGATTAAGGCATATTAATTTAATCATTATACGGACAAGCCATTAATTCATAGACAAGGGTCAGGAGAAATTCATGGTTGGCTTATATAAGGTCCATATAGGTCACCTGCATGTGTAAAGATATACTACTATTGGCCCTAAATCAACTTTTCCCAAGGAAAATTATTTACGTACAACATTTAGGGTACAGTAATTACAAGTATTTATAACCACTTCCTCTCTTATTTGTAAGCTACAGGGTTATTTGAAATTGTCTAACATCTTTTTTAATTCGAAATACATCTCACCTCTACCCCATGTCATATTATTTTACATTTTTGAGTTGCTAATTACTAATTATGGTATATTTAAACGAGATAGTATACTGTTAAATAAACGATAGAAAATTGTTGTTTTGCAACTCCCTTAGTGCAAAATATACTATTAATCAACTTGGGAGTGCTAAAAAATGAAATTTTCATCCCTAGGGACAAAAATTCCACTGATAGTTCCATTCCCAACTGCATAGAATATTAAAGAATCTGGAGAGTACAAGTACTTTTGCATGTAATATACAATAACGTTCGATTAGTGGAAATAAGCAGGACTGTCGTGTATGATGTGCTACGGGCGTGTGGCTGCAGTAAGTGCCACCATCAGACGGCAACGCGCAAGCGAAACACACTTAAGGTAGGACTAACGCGAGGCAGCGTGCTATAAAGGTTCCATCACAACGAAGCATTTCAACGCGCTCGTTCAAAGTATATTAAACACGCACATTTACTATATTTCAATGCATCATTGTGAAGGAACTCTTAGAGTGGCTATAATAAATTATGAAATGAAGAATTTTATTTTAATTTATGATAAATGAAATATTATCATATTTATCTTTGTAATATTCATGTACATGCGCAGGTTTCTTGATAGCAAAAAATAAATTAATTTTTCTTTTAATTTCTTACTATCCTTTTTTGCACCATTTATGAATAAATGTCATAGTGCAGTGTCTGACTGTAAATGACACTGTTAACGTTAGTTTACTGTTGTTAAAATAATTATAATATTTCAATGAATCAAATGATTATAGGTATCAAAAAAACTAAGTATTTTGAACATTTATAATAAGTCATGTAATTGTCATTTTACAGAAAAGAAACTTTATAATAGTACATTATTGCCGAGGGCGCCACTGTGCTCGAGACATGTACGCTATTTTACAGACTGAGGGAGCGGACGGCAAAGGGGTACGATCTCGAGCAACTTTACCGCCCAAGGAGCGGTTAGTTCCAATTTCGTCCGCACTCAAAGTGCGTAAAATAATTTACCTTTCGTAATATTTGGGAAGTGATAAGATAAAAAATTAAAAATAATTTGTAAAACTTGAATTTAATGATCACATAACATGAATTTTTTTTTATCAAAATAAGATGTATAAGGATTGTCTTTTATATAACTTCAATCGAAAACTACATTATATTATTCTTATAAAATTTTTTTGTGTTAAAATATCCTTTTATCAACGATTTATTGATTACTCTATGAGCTAAACTTTTAGACTATCTGTAAAACTGCAATATCTTTGTAGTTTATGGCAATAATATTTCTCTTCATGTTAATTAAACTCTTTTAAATAACAATAACACGAGGAATTGTCTTTTTGATATAAATTTAAACTGAATTTATTATCACTAATATCTACATACTTTGGCTATAGTGCAATCAAATTTATTAGTAGTACTTCTTCACTACATTTCAACAGTACATTTAAATTGCTTTTCTGAATTTGAATTTTTACACACCTGTGCAAAAGAATCCACTTTTATGCACAAGTATAAATGATGAAAGTTATTTTATCATATATGAATATGCACGTCGAATATAATGGGAACATCAGAATTTTTAGAACAATTAAATTGCGAATTACTGTACTCTAATGTCGTCAATTATGATATGAAACAAGATGCAATCAATAGTAGATTAAAAGTTATACTAACTCTTAGAGAATGACAATGGAACTGCTAATAATTTTTTTTATTTTGGGCTTTGTATTGTATTAAATATTATATACACAAAAGAAAAACTAGTTATTGATTACTGCCTTTCAGTTACAATCACACCATCGCGTTTTGCTTTGGGTCTATATTAGTGGTTACAGTAATGTAACATTACATTCCTAGAGTAACAATTATGGAACATTGAATTTCTCTCATCACGTTCGATAAAAGTAACTCGGCTTTTAACTATTTATATAACACGCGCATCATGATTTTGGTAGTGAAAGTCATTATACTTGGGCGACTTAAAGAGACATCTACTATCTTTTGGTGCAGTTATCCGTTACTATAGCAACTGCAAGATCTCTCTTTTGACAAGAACGAATGGACTGGCATAGTAAGTCAAATTTATATTCTTTCATGTAACAGGTGCTTGGTAAATGGCACCTTACCGCCCCCCATTTAGAGACGGTAAATATTCATTTACAGATTACGCAAAGTTCTCAGGTAATAATGTTAAATTTATTCATATATATTACACATGTATGTCAATATATATCCATTAAATTTTATTTATCAATCATATGCAAGTCTATATAATGAACGTAAAACCAAGAAACTGCAATCAAGCTGTCTCTAGTAAATATTTTTGTATTTCTAAAAAAAAAAAAAGAAAAAAAAAAAAACCAGACATCTTTGCGCCATCTGAAGAACTTTTGCAACAAATTTTAATTTTATTTCGTCATAAAAAAAATAAAATAAAAGTTAAATGAATACTTACAGGTCTTGCGATACTAGTTGGTCTGTCCAGAAGAGTAGAGCCAGATTTTCGTGGTGGAGAGTGATTCAACATAGGGCTTAAACTACCTGAACGATTGAACATGCTATTGGTAGAATCTTTCCGCATTTTTTTAGCGGGACGCGTGATTTCAAAGCTACTGTCCGATCTTTTCGCCTTTGGTGCCTCCTATAAACATTTTAATCATCATAATTAATAACTTTGTTTACTAAAATCATGAAAAAAATTAGAAATATTTTAAATTATTGATGAAGGTATATGTAAATCTGAAAATCTATAAACAGGTTACATCATACAAACCTTTTTTGGTTTTGGCGTTGTTTTTGGAGTCTTCTTTTCTGATGAATCGGTCTCTTCTTTAAGTCTGTCAAATAGAGATTCTGAATTGTTTTCCTCTTCAAAAACCTGCATAAAAACAACAATGTATTTGTTAAAAAACATTCATTTTTTCAGAATCTTTTTGAAAATATTATTTAAAATAAAACATAACATACTTCTCCCCTAGCAATAAACTCTTCGATAGCATCAATCGCAGACTTGACTCCAACAGACTTGGCTCCTTTAGAAACATAGTCCTTATACTCATGATAATGTTTCAGCTGGGCTTCGTCAATCCAAGCACTATAAAATATAATATTTCTATTTTACATACTAATCCCAAATGCTCTTAGAAAAAATAACTTTGCATTTACTACATTATAATATATCTCCAATGATCAAGTTCAATTAAATAATTGCCTTTAAAAAAATTACTTTTTCTCTAATTATTTATAAGGCAAAAGAATTTTTTTTTAATGTAAATAAAATATCTTAAAATGTTTCTATCAGAAATAAAGTAGTTTAATGATAAAAGAAAATAAATAAATACATAAGATAAAAAAATAAATATATAAATAAAATGTATGGATTCCATGCAAAATCGAATTTTCAACACTTTGATCTGAAAAAGATTATAATACAACACTAAAAATAATGCTTTAATTTATAATAGGGAAAAATTATTAAATTTATTGATTATATTTTCTCACTCACATTATTTATTATAAGTTTATTAATTTTTAGATCGTTTTTGCATGGCCCTTTATAACAAATATTATGGTTTTCGATGTTGCTAAGAATTTATTATTGTATAACGTTGTAATATACTTGCTACATTAATAGTAAATATAGTTTCCATGAATACACTTACTAATTATTGGTTCCGAAAAAGAAAATGCAATAACAGGGTCCTTTTTTATTAGCATTCGATGGTTTCTTCATATTTTTAGTAGGGTTGGAAACCTTAAAAATGTATGATTGATATTAGTGCACATGCACACCTGTTTGCACTGGCTCTAGTGTTAAAAACATCATATAAAAAAATATTCAATTGCAACACAATGTATTTTTATTCCAATTATATGTCAAATGAAATAATATTCGATTTTATTTCATTTATTTAAATGTCTTTATTTATATGTGAAATAATAAATATTATTATACGCAATTGATTAGAAATGTCAAGCATTTAAAATATTTCAAATTTATTTAAATATTTTTTTATATGGAAATTAATTATTGATTATATACATTGTTTTAATATGAACATACAACTAATAAATTAAACTAATAGTAGTTTTTGAAATTTTTTTATAATTTATAATTATAAATTATAAAATGTAATTGGATACTTCTGTGAAAAAAAAAAAAACTGTTTCAAACTGTTTATTTAATTACATTTATTATATTTTGGTGCTTACAGCTTTGTATTATGTTTAATTTATTTATTTGTACTGTTTTTATTTTATTTATTGATTACTAACCATTTTTATATACATTTTAATTTTTTTATTTTATCACTGTGTCAGTGTAAAGTGACAGATTATTTAACCCATAAAAATTTTATTGTTACATGACGTAAGAGTTAAGTCTATTTATTTATATATATTTTTATTTTGATAATTATAAATAATAGAAATTTTACACCTAATCTAATGGAAAATCGTGTCAAACAAATCAATTTTAGACAAGACAAACAGGATCAACGGCTTGTAAGCAGCTTGTAAAAAATAATAATGACTGTTATCATTTATTTTAAATACATTATTTTTCGAAGAAAAATATTGTATTTAAATATTTAGATATAATTTCGAAGATAAATTTAAAATTGAAATATGAAATGAAGTGTTCGTAATCATTTAATTCAACTTATAATTAAATTTAGATACATTTACTTACTCAAAATAATAAACATTATACAATATTATATTTATTTTTATATAAAAATAAATAAATTTAAAAAAATTTCCATAAATATAATAAACTAGAAATGGAATGGTAGCTGATTGAAAATACCTTTTTTTTTATTTTTAGTTTATTATAACTTTCAGAAATTAAAAGGATTTTGAACAGGTAAGAAAGTGACAAAAAAAAAAAAAAAAAATTGGAAAGATACCCTGATACCCTATTATTGTTTCTTGCACATATTTAAATTTCTAACATTCCTTCTTTAAATTACAGAAATCAATATTAAATTTAAAAATGAAAAAATTTTATTTAAAAAATTAAAACTTTCAATGTGTTTGAACACTTATAACCTTTCGTTAGACCGAATTTTAAACAAATATTAACATCCCAAAAGTAATTTATTAACGCTTTTAGCAATTTGAAACATGTTTTTGTAGAAAATTTAATATTGATTTTATTTTGTTTGTTTTTCTTTCTCTTATAATAAACTTATTAACTTCAACAGATGAAAAAGCACTTATAAAAAAAATATATTTTGAATGAAAAAAAGTAAACTGCGCGAGCGGGAGAAAACATTGACATAAATATAAATCAGATAAACTGTCTGAACATCCAATTGTTGCCACGTAAAGCACGCAGCTGGATGGCGCGTCTATCGCGCGAAAAGCCAGAAATTCGAATGGAAACAAGCCGGTCGAGGCTGGCGAGTATTAGGTTATATAGACCCGTCGGCTTGCGCGCAAATTCGAATTCGAAGATGGCGGGAGATAGTTGGAGTGTGGTTACGTAGACGAAGCTTTTGCGACGATCGTCTCCGACGGCAATGCAAGTCCCGCGAAAACACGCCCGAATCGTGCTAATAACGGAAAAAAACGCGTTCGTGATTGGTCGATTGTAAATAGCTAAGTACTTACTCGGCCTGGCCATGGTGAGAAACCCTTCATTTTCGCCCTGCAGACATACAAATATTGTCGATCAGTGACCAAAGCTACAACCAATTGTATCCGTTTTCGCTGAAGCTTAGGTTATTAAACACTACGTACCACACCAAGTCTCCCAGCTTGAAGATTTCGGACATCGTTCAGCAATGCGTCCTACTTGGAACAGTATCGGCAACCGACTGATGCGAACCAAAAACCGCGTCGCTTGTTCAAGTCGTCATCACGTGACTCAAGTGACTCCTCCCACTCATGGTCGGTCAAGTAGGACGCTACCTTGATGGCGCTGTCGGCGTTCTTAAAACAAAACCACGTTTTTAAATCATTATTAATTAAATTAATTATTGATTCGTTTGAAATAAAACGTTTAATTACAGAACTGTTGTATTTATTGTTTTTTGTTATTCATTTAAAATGAAGGGAGCATTTTATTTGAAATATTCGAAACCGGAAGTAGACATTTGATGAAAGCGTCTAAAGTCACGGAACATTGCTGAACAACATCGTGGTGAATTATTTGTAAAATTGGTTTTTAACTGTTTTGTGGTTATTTTTTTCTTCTTGTTTACTAATTTGTTATTCAAAAAGTTATAATTTACACGATTGAAAAAGAACATGTTTTGACTTGTTTAAGATATTCATTTTTTGTCAACACACTTAGATAAAAAAAGACAGACATATATACCACGTGGAAAAATAAAATACTTATGGTTGTTTATATCTTTTGTTATAACTCGGAAAAAAACAAACAAACAAAAGATAAGAACAAATGAACATAACAATGCCTGTTTATAGTCATTCTTAATTGGACTTTCCAAGGTGTTAATATTTTTTTAAATAAAATATACATTTCTTTTAAATTATTTTTTATTATAGCATGAGAGAGATAGATTATAGTTTTTATTGAATCCAAGAGAGATAGATAAATTATTCAATGTATACTTTACAAAAATTACAGGAGACAATATTTAAACATATTAATATTTATAAATTATATTAAATATATGTTAAAAAATAATAATTACCTGCGAGAGATAAAAATTATTCTCTTAGAAGATTCAAATGATTTCAAGATAACTTGTATTTGTTGTCTACACTTTGTTTTCAGTCACTGAACTCAGCCACCTTCTTGGACGACATTTCGTCTAATGCAACGGAAACAGTTGAGCGAACGATTCTCTAGATCTGCATTTGCTCAACGAATTTCTGTAGCAACTTTATTCGATCGTTTTGTCTCGTGCTCGCAACATCCTTGACAGCACGCTCATGGTTGTTTGAATCTATTTAAAATAAATGTTGATTAATTATGGCAAAATCTGTGTCAGCTGATTCTGTTGTTTCTAATTCAACCGACGGTGAGTTAACTATTCATTACCGGTTTGTTCAGGTTATAATCCCGTAGATATTTAATATCGTGCTGTTCTAACCAATTTAACATTTTTGCTCAACTGTCTACGATTTTCAATATATATTCTAAATGTTTTTAGATGTTTGTTTGTTTTGTGCTGAAGAATGCGTGACATTGGTTGTCATTGCATCTATACAGTTCATATTTTTTTGCTTTTCTTTTTTAATATGTTTGATTGTTTATACATGCTTTTTAGAGATCTTACTTTTAAATAATCAAATTAAGTATATTTAATTGTATAATATATAATTCAATATGATACATCAAACAAAAATGATTACATTGTGTTTTCATTATTTGTTTAATTTTTTTTTTTACTTCTTTTTTTTTCTTTCATTTAATCCAAAATTTTATTTAACATATGAATAATATAATTTCAACTTTAACACAAGTTTAAAAGTAATTTGTAGATTTGTATACTGATTGCAAAAAAATGTTTTTAATTTCCTTATAAATATCAAAAAATTTATAATTGCAAAATACGTAACATATTCAATCGATATTCTCTAAAAAAATCCATCAAAATATTTTTATGAAAAACGTTATAAAGGTTTTAAAGCGTTTCATTTTAAAAACGTTTTTAAACGTTTTCAAAAGTTGTTTACAGTATATAGTTAGATGCGAAACAAGTTCCAACAATTTTTTTTTATTAATGAATTTGAACTTAAAAATATGTTAAGTAAAATTCATTGTCACTTTGTTGACAATCAGCTGAGAAACTTCGAAAAATAGTATATCATCTGAATAATTATGTTTCACTTAATTTTACATTTTCATATCATTTGTAAAGAAATTATACAAAAAATGAACAAAAATGTATTTAGTACACATTTTTTCAAAGTTCGAATTCATTGATGAAAAAAAAGTTAGGAAATTTTTTCACATAAAATTAGACACATGAATGTATACTTTATGTTAAAAATAAACCATCTAATGAACTATTCCACGTGGTTTTCCATATCTAGATAAGTTTTTGTACTAAGTCCCTACTGATAATCCTAAGATTTTTCATAGGTCTTTAAGTATATTTCTCCTAAGGGTTCTTAT